>CM033716.1:3163443-3289247 GCA_019671005.1 Hibiscus mutabilis
TTATGATGGTGGAAGAGAAAAGCGGACCGTTGATTTCCGATTTCTCAATTTAGTTTTCAGTTATGGGTAATGGATTTACCTGGGAAAGTGAGTAAAGATTGAGTGTGTTCAAGCCTTAGGGCTGGAATGATTGATTGAGCTGCAATTTTAAAATAGGAAAAACAAAATCAGGGATAGAAAAGTATTACTACTAAATAGCTATTTTAAATTTTTTAAATAATAAAACGAAATTTGAATCATATGTAATATGTTATTTTAAAAGGATTAATATTTGATATATGTCAATATAAAAAAATTATACAAATATGTTTATTTTTAAGTTAAAATCTAAAATTTTTAACCTTAAAACTCTAACTACAATCCTAAACCCTAATTTCAAACCATAAATCCTAAACCCTACAACTTAAACCCTTAACTTCTAAACTCTAAACTAGAATCCTAAACTCCTAAATAACCTGCTTATGGAGACTTTGTTTTTCTACACTATTGTATAGGATAAGAATTCATTTTAAAATTAAAATGCCAGTTAAAATTGGTGTTTCCGCTCTGAAAGGGTCAGAAAGGTCAAGAAGCTCAATCTCAGTATTATCAATGATTTCAATCAAACCTATGCACAAATAGAATGGTCACGTTCCCTTCAATACCTTCAAATTAATTATACTATTGTTGATGTCGTAATTTGTCGGGCATTAATCAAGAGAGATAAAATTAAAGATCAAAATGATGATGTGATGTTTGACGGCGGTTTATTTTTTTTTAAATGGATAAAAAATTATTGTCGGTATAGTGATCGAAATGAAAAGAAGGTCGAAATAAGATCCTCTTTTCTTCGATCTCTGATTCAAACGGTATTTATAAACTTTGATATTGTTTGATGGGACAAAACTATATCTAACGTCGTAATAGATATTGATAAGTTAATAAAATAAATTCGGTTGTCAATTAATAGACCTAACGTACGAAATTAAATAAACTTAATAATTATCATGTCGGAGGACGTAGATAAAAATATAGAGTAACCTAATGAAAGCTCTCAAGGCCATAATGTCTAGCACGCTGAGGAATAGTGCGAAGATTATTGGCTTTGGAGCTTCTACAGCGTAAGCTTACAGATTTCAAAGATTTGTGAATCTCGGAGGTAAACCTTTAGGGGGAGGTGGAGGTCAAGTGCTATTTTGGGCGACTTTTAAAGGCCTTGAATCCTGAGGTGGATACATCTATTCAACCTTAAATTATACTTAAATTTTAAATTAATTTTTAAAATATATTTTAATAGATTAAATTACACATATTACAAATTAATCTTTAAACTTTAAAATATTATAATTGAATAAATTATAAAATATTATTTTATTCAAACTATTTTGCTAAAAATGCTAATCTATTCTTATTTTATGTGAGTTTAAACTCAACAATTACTTTGAAAATGTAAATGATGCACCATCGTATTAAAATAATATTATCCCAATCGATTCATTTTACCAGTTAATATGCCTGTGCATAATAATTGGATTTGAAGTGGGTATATTTAAAATATTGGGTAAATTATATAAATGGCCCTCCGACTATGCATCTATTATCTTTTGCATCCCTCGATTATTAAAAGTTATAAACTGGTATTTCGACTTAAAAAAATAACAAATTGGTCCAACGCGTTAAAAATTTAACTGCCGATGACATGTCAATTAATATAAATTGATATAATTACATAATTAGCCCTCAAGATCTACACTTATTTTAATTTGACCCTAATTCTAAAAAATTAACCCACAAATTTTAATATTCTATCAATTTAGTCCATCTTCTTTTCTATTTCTCATCTCCTTTAATTCTTCAATTCATTTTCACACAAAATTCATAAAAACACGTATGATATTAAATTTGAGGGATAAAAGATTTTGTGAGGATTTTCTTATTATTTTTGATAGCCAAAGCAACAAATGGAGAGAAACCCTAGTCACCAAAACCCAGATTTTCAATCGATTAAACTTTAAAAATTCAAACTTTAGTATAAACATTTAATTAATGGAGAGAAACTTGACCTCGGTCCTAGTAGTGCGCCTGTTAAGAAAAGGGCCAAGGGAAAAAGGGAAGCCGACGATGTTAAAGTAAAACCCGTTGGCGGAGCTACCATCATGGCTTTCGGCTGCGGTGGTTGTAGCACCCGAACCAGCTGAGGCAACCACCATACTAAAGTTACAATCTTTTTGTTGGCTTCTTTTTGATTTCAGCTGTGAAGAAAAATCCTTGAAGGAATTACCAAGAAAACTGGAATTGGAATCTCTTAAAGAGATTGGATTCCGAGAAACAATTGATTGTGGGGAACAAACAATAATGACTGCCACCATTTTTTTTCCTGAAATCTTTGTTGAGTTAAGTAGTGGTTTTTAAGTGAATTAAAAAAATTCCTACAAAATCTTTTGCAATCTTTTATCCTTCAAATTTAATATCATACGTGTTTTCATAGATTTTGTGTGAAAATGAATTGAAGAATTAAAGGAGAGGAGAAATAGAAAAGAAGATGGACTAAATTGATAGAATCTTAAAATTTGTGGGTTAAGTTTTTAGAATTATGGTCAAATTAAAATAAGTGTAGATCTTGAGGGCTATTTATGTAATTATATTAATTTATATTAATTGTCACGTCATCAGCAGTTAAATTTTTAACGACGTTAGACTGATTTATTACTTTTTTAAGTCGGAGAATGCAAAAGATAATTAGAGTATAGTCGGAGAACCATTTATGTAGTTTACCCTAAAATATATTGAGCCAATTTTAAGTATGCATGCACAAGTCGAATGTAATTTGTATCTGACAAACATACTTTGTATCATATTTAAGATGATATTTAGGCTTTGTTTGCTATGAAAAGTAAAAATAAGAAAGGATAAAAAAATTTGTTAATAAGATGGTGAAAATTTATAACTATATTTTTTTTGTTTTAAATTTTAACTATTAATTAACTAGTTTTTCATCATTCATAAATAAACATCAATGCTCAAACTAACAGCTAAACTAACAAATGACTCGATTAAAATGATATTAGTTGTTTGAATACTCATCTATAAATTACACTATTATAGAATGTAGGGACCAATTTAAAACTCGAGATATAATTTTAAAACATTTGATGCAATTAATGTGTACTTCTCCCAAGACTTTACTAGTATTAACTTTATTTAGAGATAATTTAAAAATAATACTTGAATTTTGGTTTAATGTATGATATGAGAATTTTGAGTTGATTTGGTTATGCACACAAAACTTCAATAATTAGATTTTTGAATAGTTTTAATATAGTTATAAGATAGTATTCATACATATTTTTAACCATTTGACAATACACACATTTTGTGAACAAAGAGATTTGAACCCAGTTTTTATAGGATGAACATCATCCGTTTTTTCAATAGGACCACTTGTTAGGTACTATTATTTGATAATTAAAATAAATAATTATAATCTAATTATTTCCATATTTTATGACAATATCAGCTTGTATATGTATAAAAATGTAATGGAGCCTGGAAGTAAGTGATATTGAAATTAAATCAAAATTTATATACAATTTTAAAATTATCTATTTTATTTATATAATAATTTGACCGGTCGAAATTAAATCAAAATTAATATTTTTTATTAAATACAGATAAATTTATATTTTAAATTATAATGTCGATATTCGAGTACAAGATGCGACAATATAAATATCCTTCATCACTTAACCGATTAATGGATTTCAAAATTAATAGTAACTTCTAAGAATTACAACTACAAATAAATTATTATAGAGTCCAACTAAACTTCTACTATTAGATTTATAGTTATTCAAAATATATTTAAATCTAAATTGAACTAAATATGAGCGAGTTTAGATATAACAAGGTTTAAATGAACATAAATTTAAAGAGAAATTTGACATTGACCATGTTTAGTAAACAACTTTTTTGAGCTAAAATTAAAGGTTTGAAGTATTTTTAGAGGGTTGACCAATCAAATCCGCTAATTTAGATATTTGGTAAATATAAAATTGTAATAGCAGATTGAGGTGAAATCTTTCATTTTGAAAATCTCCTAAAAGGAGCTTTTTGAGTTAGAGGTTTAAATAAAATACTTGTAAAGACTATTTTGTCATTGGTAATTATAAAAAAAATATCTAAATAACATAAATTTGATTAACTAATAAAATTTTAAAAAATAATTTCATAAATAAAAAATTAATATAAAAATTAATAAATGTATATAAATTTAATCATTAATAAATTATATTAAAAAAATAATTGTACAAATAAAAAATTAATATGTATATCCTCGTATATGCTTAGTAATAATATTAAAAAAATAATTTTTATAATCTAATTAATATTAATAGATACAAAATGTTAATAACTAATTAATTATTCAAACAAGTATCAAATATAATCATGTCCTTATATGTCATTTTGTTTTTTCAAATAATCAAACAACTATCAGTTAATTTTACCAAATATTTTTATACAAACAACTAATATAATCTGTTAGCTAAATCAACTAATACAATCAATTATTCGTTAATTACCAAACAAAACAGAAATTTAATAGTATACATAGGATGAAACACCACTTTAAATCCTTAAAGGAGTACATGTAGAATGCTAGGCAAATAAGGACGTAGTTTTGGTTTTACCAGTGGCATTGAGGAAACACATGATTTGGGGGTGTTAAAACGTTCCCTAATTCAACAGCTCCGATCTCACCGTTGAAGACTCCCGCACGGACCGACCTCTTGTAAAGACTAGAGTTTTAATATTAAACAACTTTATATGCTATGTATGTAAGTTTTTTTTAACTGAAATAAGTGTTTGATATTTTATTTTGATTGTTTTTTAAAGTTAATATGTCAAAAAAAACCCATCATTAATTATAGCTTGACATTTTACTTTTTATTTTTTATTTTCAAAAACAAAAAAATAAATTAAAAAACATCTTTCCAAAATTTACAAAATAGTCTCAAATCTTTAAAATTTTAAAAGTCTCAAAATTAATACTATTGTCATCGCTGATATCTCCGCCGAGAGCCTAACCACCATTGTCGACAAAGGTTATCGTTCATTCCTCCGGCCACCCATCACCGACAATCGACGGGAGGCGTGTCAATCAAATGAAGAACACCGAATACAAAAGGTTCTAACTGTTCAACGTCCGATCGACATGTCTCTCGCCGGTCGCCGACGACATGTGATTGAAAAAATAAGCAAGACATTCTACGATGAAGGTGGTAGGATCCGAACGATAATATCTATAGCGACAATGGTGTCAATTTTAGAATTTAGGAGTTTGGAGTTTTAGGGACCTGGGATAGTTTTGTAACTTTGGGGACATTTTAAGAAATATTTTCTTTTTTAATTTTTTTGAAAAAAAATTAAAATAAAGACACATGTTGATTTATGATTGGGTGATGCTTTTTAAACGACGTTGCCCTAAAACATTAACAAGATGAAACTTTAAGCATATATTTTAGACAAAAGAGAAACAATAGCTACCTATTTCAACTAAAAATACTTTAGGCAAATATTATTAAAAAACGGTATAATTTGGACACATATTTTATAGTTAAGCTACTTTTTGGTTTAACAACCGCTATTTAATTTATTAAGTGATTAATCCGAATTGTATACTGCAGAGTCTATTTATGGAGGCGATCCTCTAAGCTTGCTTAAGAAATTTAGCGCTTTATCTCACTAAACTAACTTATTATTTAATAAAATATGTATATTATGAAAGTGTTAAGAAAAATATAAACATACACTACTTTAAAATCATTTAAAAAAACATTAAAGTAAACTCACACTTAAAAGGAATTATTTCAGTTGTATGCGGTGGTTTATTTCTTATAATAATTTGATTTTAAGAAAGTTGTTCATAAAAAATGATAAAAATATAAATAAAAAAGTTATTTAATAAAGATAGCTATGTGGTTTACTGGTTTCAAAACCACTCAATTTTATTGATTTTTAGAGATTTAATTATGGGGTGAAATTTAACATTTAATGTTAAAGCTTAATATTTAAATTTAAGTGTTATAATTTTAGAGATATAAATTTTTAATTTAAAAAAATACATAGAACTATATATTTTTTTACACAGTATGTTACAAAAAAATTACTCATATAAATAAAATAAGATATTTAATAAAAACATTAAGGTAGACCCACACTTTAAAGTCAAATGTTATGAAAACCGTCAAAAGTACAACCCCAGCATATAATTCTCCTTTTTAGTACATAAATGTAAATATAGAAACCATGAAGGCTAAAATCGTCAAAACATAACCCCGGTGATCCCGCTTTCTTATAAATAAATAACCTACGCCGGACATCTTTCTTCTTTTTTCAACAAACGTATTTGATATTCGTCTCCTTCGAATGCTCGTCCTTTGCTCCGCCACTTGCTCCACCGCGTTTGCCGTCGCTCAGTGCATAAGCCTTTAGGGAGCGACGCCATCGTTTATGTATATTTATTCCTTTTGTCCGTTTTCGTTTTATGATTTTGATGGAGACTGCGCCAGTGAAGTCAGGACCTCTACACGACTTAAACTTTGGGTTTCCAAAATGGGGGACCCGCGGAGGTGGTAGTTCTTCTAATGCCACCGTTGATCGTATCCGTCCACCTGAATCCGACTCCGACCACAACGGTTTTCGTCCGATGCGTGTTGGGTCGCGCTCCACCCGTATCCACCGCTTATCCTTCTCTCCCCCGCCACAACCCATCAATCTAAGACCCCTCGAAGAAGAAGCGAAGCAACGAGAAGAAGAGTCGTTAGAGCCGCGAAAAAGTAAACCCGAAGAAGAAGTGGAGGAGGATACTGTGCAGCGACCGTGGAATTTGAGGCCGAGGAAGGTGGTGGTTGCGGAGACTTCCTCGGCGGCAGCGACATCGGTGGTGGAAAAGACGAGTGAAACGGCGGTCCCGAAGTCAACGAGACTTAGGGTTTTGGCTGAAAATGGAGGGGTTGCAGAAAAGAAAGAGAAGAAGAAGTTTCGTATAGCTTTATCAAGGGATGAAATTGAAGAAGATATCTTCGTGATTACAGGATCAAGGCCTTCCAGAAGGCACAAGAAAAGGCCCAAGAATATCCAGAAACAGCTTGATGTAAGATCAAAATTTTCTGGGTTCTTGTTCTTGATTTATGTTTTTCAATCATTTGATAAAATGTTTGAACTTTCTTTTTTGGTTGTGCGGGGATGTTTTAGCTTGTTTTCCCTGGGCTATGGTTGGTTGGTACAACGCCTGAATCTTACCGTGTTTCCGACGCCCCTGTTAAGGTTCTTTGCTGCTTCTGAATTTTCATTTGAACTTCAATTGTTTTAGGAACTTATTTAGCTGTTAACTGCAATTTCTCCAACCTGTTTATCTGCAGAAATAGACCTGTTTTTAGAAGCTTAACAGATTACCAGATGCAAAGGTTGCCTTTAAATTCCCTAACTTTCATGTTTTTTTTTATACTTTTGATGCTGTTTTATACTTGTTTAGGGAGTTTTTCCTTTGTTTTCTCATGTCTGCTACTGAAATAGTTTGGTGAAACGTGTTTGCAGGGGATGATAATGGTGTTGGGGATTTGGAAACTTAGGCAACTAAAATCTTTTGAGGTATTATGAAAATATGTTGTTTTGTAATGAAAGAGAAAAATCATGAGAAATGATATTTGTTTTATTTCTTTTCATAAGGTTATTGGAACAGGGACGATTATAATAAGATCATAAACTGTTGGTAGACTGACCGGTAGTCCTTTATAAGACATCAAATATGAGCAGAATAGGGAGAGAGACTCTTTCAAGGCCTTTCATTTCAGCATACGGAACCAATATTATGATTCCGGGATATGTTGAAATATGGATGGAATATAGAGAGTTTATTTCAAGGCTCTTCATTTCAATATGCAGAATGGGGGGATATTTTGTTATTTTTGGTTTTGTAAGTTCTCTAATATGTTGGTTGCTTATAATGTTTGACATCGGTCGGGAGCTGAGTTTGAAGCTGTATAGTTTAACTTGCAATCCATAATCCGGTGCTTGATAATCAAAGGCACTGCATTCTTCCTTCACCTGGAAGAGTTGTTTCTCTATTCATTCGAGCATCTTCTAGAGAAGTATTCGATCAGGTTTAATTTAATTAATCACTTGACTGCATTTTTCACTCTTGTTTTCATCACTCCACGTTGATATGATACATTTGTAGCTGTGTTACCAGATTTGAGTTGTTGGCATAAGCAATTTTTGTGTTTCTGCATTCCATGCATTTCGATTCATGCTAGTTCGAAAGAGTTATTCTGTATCTGAGTTAACAACTTGCTTGACCCGAGTCTGAAGAATTTCTCAGCTTTAGTACCCTCAGGCATGTTGTTATCATGTCAAACTCTCAATTTTCTGTCCTTCAAAATTTTGAATACTTCATTGCATTTTGCTTTCAAGAAGGTTCATTTTCTCTTGAAAAATGCAGTTTTCAAAACCTTTTGCTGAATTATCGAGTAGTCAGTGCCCAGATATGAGACCAGCCTTTGTAAGATTTGGATACTTTTTTCCATCTCTTCTTTTTTGTGTGATTTGGCTTTGAATTGTTCTTTGGAGCTATAATTCCTAAATCAATGTCTAGTTTTGCTCCTTGATGCTCTGGGTAAGATATAAACACGTTCTTATTTCATTCTTTTTTCTCTCTCACCTAGATTAGGTTTCTACAAAATCCATCCAAAATCGATGAAAATACATTTAAAGGTTCGATGTTCTAATACTTTGATATCTTTAGATGGTTGTTCGATTAGATTAGTTTTGAGGTATGTTGTTCGCACTGATTGGATTTTTGAACAAGAAAGTTCTCAAACCCAAAAAAATGATGTGTTTTGTGTTTAATTTTGTGAGTTTTAAAGAAATTTTAGAAAAAAATAAAGGGATGATGAGACTAGTACACATCGATTTCTAGGGTAAATGTAATAGATGTCGGGAAATGATGGTTTTTGGTGGGTGCTGGATGATGAAGAGAGAGAAAAAATTGGCTTCTACATCATCTGATTGTGCTAATGATTTAGTGACTAAATAAATACATAAACTAATGTTTATTGTTAAAATTCAAATGTTTTGAAATTTAGTGATGTCGATAAATAAAAGGTAAAGTGCAATGATTAACGATGTAATTTACCTTATAGATGTCAAGATTGAAAGTAAGAGTGATTAATATGTTTTTCCATGTCGAACACGGGACCCATTCGATTCAAATATATTTATTTTAATCTCATACTCCTACTCAATAGTTTCTTTAACTGATGCATTACTAATTAATTAACTATTAGTCCTACTTTTGAATTGAACGGTGAATGGAAACCAATGGTGTAGCATTTGTGTGTGACAGGGCACGGTTGAATTTGAGCAGGCGTATTCCAGCTTAGCTTTTAATTCCAAATAATCCAGATGTTAAAAAGTTGTATAAAGTTGAAGACCTTTTGTTTCGGGCGATAAGTACATGACAAACCTTGCTTCTTAAACGTTTAAACCAGTGGGCGCCGCCCATGAGGAAGAGTGTGTGATTAATTTATTGGCGAGGTCTTAGTTTTATATATTAGCCGCGCCTGTGGATGTGGGTTGGGTGTTTACGTACTATTAATTGTGTCGATACGATTATTAAAATAAAAAATATAATATTTTTGTGAACTGTTATTTTTTTTTGTTTAAATCGATTATTGCTTAAACGGTTAATCGATTTATTTGTTACAGCGGCTTGGTTAATAGATTTATTAAAAAATTCAAAGAAAGTCAATTAAAAAGTTAAGAAAAAATGAAATACAGTGCACTTTTAATAAAAATACATAGAGTTTGTGCCTAAATCCTAAAGTTTTAGTTCTCTTTTCTTTTGGGATAAATGAATGAGTTAAAAATTCATTATAAAATTAATAAAAAGTATAGTTTAAGTATGACATAAGCTATATTAAATTATTAATTATACAAATATTAGTAATAATTAATAATTTAAAATTATTATAAAATTAATTTTAAATTTTCTTATCAGTTTTTTCGGTTAACCGTTTAATTAAAAATTATAAGTATCTTGTTTAATTGCTAATTTTATTAGTTCAATTACCGTAACGTTTGAATCAATTTTTATCGATACGATTATCTATCGTTAAGTTTGAACTTTTATTTTATTTTTTGATACAGTATATCAATTCTGATTTTTGTGAACACTCTGTGAGTAATCTTAGGGTAAATGAGTAAGTTTGGACACTGACATTAAATTAATTATTAAAATTAGTGATCTGTATTCTATTAATGGAATGGTGATGAGACATGTAATCCAATGTACCCAATCCCTTTTAATGCACTTCACACATGGAAAGACAGCGTATAAGTTTCAACTTTTTAAAAACCCTTTACATTCTTTTTGAACTCGAACGCTTTGAAATTCTTAACGTTAAATTTATTTTTTTTATAAAAAAATCAAATTATTTGAGGGTAAATTATACCGCTCATACTCAATTATCTTTACACTCTTATTTTGGTTGGTAAAACATTTATTATTAATGTTATTATTAACTTTAAAATAAAAAAATATTACAATTTTCCGGCGACCAACTCAAACCCAAACTTTAGATTACAACTCTATTTGATGGCATGATCATTTACCGGTGACAATTTTTTTTTTTTGAAATCCGAACGATAAAAAATCCATCAACTCGAGACCGTCTAACCAACCCTCCAAATCCCTTCCTTCGCTTTCATGGTTTGGGTGTTCAAACGGAGACCGGCAACCTCAAAGATTTGAAATAATTCGGAAATGGCTCTTGATCTTTTCAGGTTGACTAATAGATAGGGGTTTGGGTATTATGATGATCAGGTGACTTGGATTCAATCCTGGGTTTACATTAGGAGAGTTGAATAATGGATTTAAATATATGAATATGAATTTGTTAATTGTAATAATAGAACGAATGAATCTGAAATTCTGAATAATGAATATATGTATCAATTAAAATATTTGAATCTATTTAATCAAAAAAATGAAAAGTAACAATTACTATCTAAATAAAAAGATGAAAAGACATGTAAATATGTAAAGCCGCGTTATATATTGGCATCTACTGCACTATTAGCAAAACCCAGAAGTAAATGGTCCCATCCCTTATGCTTTAGTTTAGTTTGTTAAATGTGGACAAAAGCACGAGAATTTATGCAAAACGTTAGTGTTTTTTCTTAATATTGTCAAAAACTATGCTCTGGCAAATAGAAAAAAAATGAAAGGAGAGCTATATCTATTATGGACAAACCATAGTTGGTAAATTTCACTTTCAGCATTTACTTTTTTTTTATAATTCTCAAAGTAAATGTCATGGTTCCGATTCATTTAAGATGAGATAATATGAGCACTTTAGCCACTTCACCAATTAGTGGGTCTCAATATTTACTCTTATTTTAATAGTAACCTTGATTTTTTTTAAGTCGATAGTAATTTAAATTGAAAAAGAAAAACACGAAATCGATATCATAAGAAATGGTACAAGTGGATTGGTAGTCGAATCACATTAGTCAATGTAGTTACACTATAAAGATTAAGAAATAAAGTAATATTTTTAACAAGACTACAAAGTTGACTTTTATTAAAAAAAAAGTAAAAAAAACACAACAAACACAAACACACTCTGAATCATAAAAAGAATTTAGAGAACCAAACTCACCTAAAACTCATAAAAAAATCAAAACATATAAACCCAAAAGGAAGTGAAAAATATAAATCTTCACTTTGACGATATTTTTAATCTTTCATAAAAAAACCCAACAATCATCATCAAATTTCTCTATTTTTTCTAACTAAACACCATATTGATGTAAAAACAGAGATCAAGAAAATCAATATTGCAGGTTGATCCACTCATGGTTTTGATTATATCGACACACTACCACAAAACCTTAGTTAAGGAGAAAAGAGTACAACACATGTTTACTTACACTCATGAAAACATCCACAAGATCTTTGAATCTTCATAATTCAATATTGAATACAATCTTTCAAATAATTCAATCATAATTCCAAAATTCTCTATCTCAAATACTTTTCGTATTCATTCAAATGTTTTACTATTCTTCAAGAGATTCCAAATTGAAGCTCTCAAGTAGTTATAATAAATATAGATAATAATCATAATAAGTCTTGATCTTAACTTCTTTATAAAATCTACAAAAAGAAGATTATTCTTGTAATATTTCTTCAACAAGTATCAACTAAGATGATTATACTAAATGTGTCCAAAATATTTTGATACGTATAAATATTTAAGTAAACATATCTGAATAAATTTTCTCAGATTTTCTATATGCTTTTGACATTTTATATCCTTCAGAGATAACTTTCATTATATAGGGATTAAAAAATAATTAAACACATATAAAATATTTTATAATTGTCAAACTAATAAAGTAATTGCATCCACCATGAAGTAATTTAAAATTCTTCATAATTCAAGTTGTGTTATATCTCACAACTACTTATTGTACCCCTTGCATCATACCTTTAGGTGTTTGAACTACTGGTGTAAAAACTTCACTTTTAAAAGTTCAAAACGTCTTTGTACATTGGTCAATCATTTTTTGTGTAAAATTATCTCTTTTTGGTGTTAAATTTCACTTTTGGAAGTTCAAGCGTCTTGTTATACTTCTAAATAGACTTTTTATACAAGATCATCATTTTCTTTTTTCACTTCTATAGATATATTTTGTGTAAAATTGTTGTCGATAACTTTTCTATTTCGTTTCTATTATCTTCTTGTAATGACATAACTTACGAAATCTCTTCATTGTTTTCATTTTCAAGTACTTGAAACTTTTCTAAAGTTTACATTCATTCGCTCTAACATGTTATTTTTTACATGGTTTTAATTTAAATTTAAAGTATTTTCAGCTGGCATGTAAGACTTTATTACTCTTATTAGGTCACTAAATATATTTAAAAGTTGAAATGTAGTGACATGAACTATCTTATGAACTTCAAGTTCATTTTACTATGTAGTAACATGAATTATTATCTTTCCGTGGTGTTGAGAAAACTATTTAATCAAAGAGATAATAGACAATTCATGTTATAATTGAGTCTCTAAATAATGTTTAAAAAGGAGAATCATACTCAATATCTATTCTAAACTTTCTGTAAATACCATATTTTGCATTTGTGATAGAGCAATTCAAACATATACCATTCATCTAAATATTTTAAAATGAGAAATACATGGGTTCTGACCAAAAGCTAATCATAATGGAGAGTATTTATAACTTATTGGCTTGATGTGCATAAGTGTTGCTACATTTGAAATAGACATAATGCCAAAAAATGCCCCTAACGTTTGACTAAATAGTCACTTTAGCCCCTATTTTTTGAAGCAATTTGGCCCTCAACATTTCATTTTAGGTCAAAATAGCCCATACGTGAATGAAAATTATTAGTCAACTGACAATAAAGAACTTGAAATGACTTGGCAGAATGACACGTTAGAAGAAAAAATATTTTATATTTTATACAATTTTCTAAAATTATTTTTAACCGGTGTGTCTTTCTGTAAAGTCAACATATTTACTTATATGATGTTGTTATTGTGGCGTGCACTGCCATGTAGGTTTGCTATCGCGACGTGCACTGCCATGTAGGTTTGCCACGCCATTTCAAGCTATTTATTGTTGGTTGACTAACCGTTTTCATTGCAGATGGGTCATTTTGACCCAAAATGAAACATTAAGGGCTAAATTGCTTCAAAAAAAGAATAGGGGCCAAAATAACAATTCAATCAAACGTTAGGGGGAATTTTTTTGGCATTATGCCTTTGAAATACCACAAAGATATTAGAAGTTTGTTATCATGTGATTGAATGATTATATTTATTAAATTAATTAAAATTAAGACCAAATTGATATACTATGTAAGTAATGAGGATCAAATGTGTGATTAAACAAACTTCTGCTAACTGTCACGTTACTCCCTCGTTAGGTTTTAGCGGCATGTAGCTTAATTGTTACCACTTAAATAATTACGTGGTCAAAATGACAAAACTGAAAATATGGTGGTTATATTAAAAGATTCGAAACCACCCCATAATTAAGAGGTCATTTAATTAGTTTACTTTCTATCTCTCTATCTCTCTCACACACACATATATATGGTATTATTTTCTTAAATTATTTATGGTAAAATAGTTAAATCATCACTCAACTTTACTCTGTGGACTATTTTAGTCACTCAACTTTAAAAAAGATCAATTTTATTACTAAACTTTAAATATTGACCTATTTTGGTCACTCCACCATTAAATGCTTAACACCGTTATGACATGTTATATATAATTAGTTAAATAATAATAAAAATATACACGTCAGTAAAAGTTAAAAAAAAGCAAAACAACTGTGCATTGACTCTAAGGGTTTATTACACTCATAATGCATCGGTTAACAAAAGATTAGCCGTTCCTATTTTCAATCAGAGAGTTAGGGAACTTTTCAGTTTAAGGTTTTATCGATTGAGAACGAAATCTATTGATTTGATATTTTCTCTTGTTGGGAGAAAATTTGGTTTGAGATTTTCTCTTGTTGGGTGGAACGAAATCTACTGATTTAACTACGTGGCTACAAAACGGAGGAATAGATTGTCGTGTATTGCGTGCGAGGGGTATGGAAAACATGTCATATGGTAAGTTATTCCTATCTTTTTCCATTTAAGCATGTGAAATTAGGGTTTAATGTATGTTATGTATGACAGAAGCACGTGATTTTAATTTTGCTATAAAAAATCCATTACTTTTTGTGTGTTTATTGAATGTGTATACTGAAATTTTGTATATGTTAAATGGGTTTGAAATTTTGTGCATACTAAATGTGTTTGAACTTTTTTGTGGGCTACTGTGTTGAAACTTTGAATGGGAATATTATGCATAATTTTTGTATACTGAATATTCTATGGGAAATTTTAAAATTTTGTTTATTCTGAATGCATATTCTGTGCATGTGTATTGTGCACATGTAAGACACACGTATATTATGTATATGATGCATATTTTGCAGACTGACTTGGGGCGCACAAACTCTTTTCATTATACATTCATGTCAGATAAACAAAAGGTAGATAATTCACTTTTTATTTTAGATATTTTATTTCCTTGTATTATATTATTTGGCTTATATTTCATTATTTTTTTACAGGGTCTAATAGATTAAATTTTAGAGTTGTTTCCCAATTCTAACAGCCGAACTTGTGTGAAACAATTATAAAACAATTTCAAGCTGAAAAGTGAGAACCAGGGCAAGGCATTAAAAGATGCTTTATGGAAGGTAGCAAGGGAAATGTACATGAAAGAGTGGACTGATGCAATGAATGAATTGAAGGCCATGTCAGAACCTTCATTCAACTGGCATGTGGCTAAAGACCCTAAAACAATGATCAAAAGCTCATTTCTCAACTAACTGCAAGTATAACATGCTCTTAAATAACTTGTGCGAGAGCTTTAATAAGGTAAATAAGTTTACTATCCTAACCTCTTTAAATTGAATATTGTATTAAAGCTCAAAATTTTTGTTTCTTTCAATTGACAGATAATTTTGGAATCAAGGGACAAGCCAATACTCACCATGATGTAGATGGTCAGATGTAAAATCATGACCAGATTTACTGCTAAGAAGGAAGCTGTTGAAAAAATTATTGGCACACTTTGTCCAAAAATTCAAAAAAAAAACTTGACAAGATTCTTGAGCAATCCATAAAGTATTTTTTTTACTTATTTTGATTAATTTTTATTGTAATTAATTAATTTAAATAGTTGAACTAATTACTGTTTTGATACATGCTGGCATGTGTTGGCCTAAGAATGCAGGTGAGCAAATGTGAGAGGTCTCTGCAGGATTTGAAGACCAACATACTGTAAACTTAGAAGCTCAAACATGCAGTTGTAGAAAATGGGATCTTACAAGTATATTTACAACTCAATTATGTTAAATTAATTATTGTAAATATAAGTATCTAAGTTAGGATAGATGTATATTTTGTTGGAATTCCTTGTATACATGTTGCCTCTGTAATCTTGCATATTGGATCTACGTCAGAAGATTTTGTTAATCCTTGTTATAGAAAGGAGACTCAATTGGAGATTTATTCTCATATGGTTAAATCAATTCGAGCGCCACAACAAAAGATCCTGTAGGGGACAAGTCGGTGGCAATACAAGGACTAGAAGGATGACTCCAATAAGGACTGCAAGACCTAGTAGGTCTAATACCTCTGAACCAATGCCTACTACACATGTAAGACAGTCATCAACAATGCCTACTACAAGGGCTAGACCTTCCAAATTACCTATAAGTTATGTTAACTAACTAATATCATTTGTTTTTAAAATTTCAACTCAAATTCTAATTGAGTCCTATCAATGTAGGTTAAGAGACCAACACGATCCAATTCAACAAATTCTAGCCACCCTACTAACAATCAGCAACATCAACAACGGAGTCAAAGAACACTGGGACCACCAATGACTGTCAGATGGATGCCATCACAATAAAACACTGTTCAATAATTTTAAACACAAGAAACTGTGTCTAAAAAGTAGAAGTCAACTTCAAAAGAAACTTATGGATGTCATTTTGTGAAAATGTTTTAGTTATTTTGTCAATGAGGCACACATAAAATGTAGAAATTATTTTAGTCATTTTGTGAAAATTAATGTGCTAGTCATTTGGTGAAAATTGTTGTTCTACGCATTTTGTGGTATTGTTCATCTTTTGGTAAACTTTTGTGGTCATTTGTACCCCCTCTCATTGTAGCCTTTAGTGACAACATTGTAAAACTATAGCTTGAACTTCATTTGTAGCCTCTCCCATTTGAGATATATTAATGCAATTTGAATTTACAGTTTCTACTGCTTGAACATTGTCAAAGTTTTTATGGTATGTAAATTTCATTGAATTTGATTAACAACATACATTTATCACTTGTGCATACAATTTGGTTAACAACCATTTATCACTTGTACATACATTTATCACTTGGGCATAAAACATTTTTTTCATTGAATAAAAATACTCATACAATACATACATTTATCACTTCGGCATAATCACTACTGATAAATACATGCTTTCAACCTCCAAAATACTCTATTACAAAATACTTAATCTTGTAAATGACCACTAGCACAATTTCCAGCTACCGTTGATGTTTACTTTCATCTCTTATCCATGAAAAAATAAGTTACTAAAACAGTACATATCAAAACAAGAATTCAAGCAATTTTTTTATTTTTTCTCCTGTCATTAGTTATGATCTTCCTTAGGAGACCAACAATAATAACCTTCACACATGGAGTTATCGATGTCTCATACCACTGAAAAAATTATAGGATTTGCGAAATTTTTCACCATGGTTACTTCACCCAAAAAATCGCCTTCTTGAGTTGTTATCTGATCAAGAGGTCTTCAACGCCGCCGGCTTCTCACACAAGCAGACCAGATTTTCATTCTCTTCATTTATTGACTCCATCTCTTCAACGTCGGCGGCTTTCCAAACTTGCAGATCGGCATCGCCTTCGGTTCTCCCCTTCTTTCAAATGTTTAAAATGTTAGGGTTATAGATGTTTTTGCTCCCTTTAAATAACCCATAATATTATTCAATTATTTCATTAATCATTTTTTAAATGATTCAAATCCAACATGGCTGAAAAATTATTATAAAAGCCACGCCATCGTTCACTAACTGAGTTAACGATGGAGTGACCAAAATAGATCAATATTTAAAGTTTAGTGATAAAATTGATATTTTTTGAAGTTGAGTGACCAAAATAGTTCACTAAATTCACAATTTTTTTTATTTGATTCTTAAAATTAGATGCCTTCTATCACTAAATCCACAAATTAAAAAATCATTGTTGATATTAAAACTAGTCGGTGGGCTCTTGTCCCCAAGGAATTTTCTAATTATATATATTGGGTAATTATACCATGCAGTGGTGGTAGAAATATTTTGTTTTCACAAATGCCTTAATTTTAGGCGTTAGGGATTCAATTTAGGGTTTATAATTTAGGGATTTATGTTTATGTGCTTAGAATTTAGGGACTATGGTTTGAATTTAGAGTTTAGGGTTAGAATTTAAGGGTTATAGGTAAAAACCCAAATCCCTACCATATTACCCTAAAACCTAAACCCTAACCTCTAACTCTAAATTCTAACCACGCTCTCTAAATTTTAAACCCTAAACATAAACCCTAAACTATAAACCCTAATTTGAATCCCTAACCCCTAAAATTATGACACTCGTGAAACAAAATGTTCCCACCACCAGTGCATCATATATATTTCCCTTAAAAAATTAGATAAATTATTATTTATATAGATTACTATGTTCAGGGGTGGATCGTTGAAGGGACTAATAAGAGTCATTACCCCCAAAATTTTAGAAAATTTGAATTTTACCCTTAAATTTTTGAAAAAATTAATTGGCCCCCCTCAAGATTTTTAAAAATTCATATTAAGTTTCAAAATTTTGAATATTTTAAATTAAATTTCTTCTCAATTTTTAAATTTTTTTTTGTTAAATATCTCGATATTTTTTAAAATTTTAGTTAAATTCTTAATATATTTTTTAAAATTTTCGTTTAAGTCTCAATTTTTTAGAAATTTTTTTTAAATTATCCCTTTTGCTTGACCTGTATATTTTTCACATTTGAACACCTGGATTGGACCGTGTTCGTCTAGATTATTTTCAAATTTTGAATAAAAACTTAAAAAATAATTTTTATATATTTTATGAACAAATTTTAAATTTAATCATAATCATACCTAGAAAAGTAGGGAAAAGGACTATAGGAGAAGGAATAAGAGTGCTCATAACGGGTCTAGAACTCATGACCTAAGAAAAATGAGGGAACAAAGATGAACAGCTTGGCCAACCGACCAAATATGCTTGTTCAAAATTTTTATATATTTGAATAATTAATTTAATATTTTATTAATA
The DNA here is from genome assembly GCA_019671005.1 of Hibiscus mutabilis. Lineage (NCBI taxonomy): Eukaryota > Viridiplantae > Streptophyta > Magnoliopsida > Malvales > Malvaceae > Hibiscus > Hibiscus mutabilis. The sequence continues at coordinate 3,182,445 of CM033716.1, forward strand.
AATTATAATTAAATTTTATCATACATAAAATAATATTTGATAAATTAAAATGAAATTATAAAAATAATTGAATTATGAGACCTTAAACTTAAAATTTATATAAAAACACTTAATTGAAACTCACGGTGCTTTCCCAGGGCGGTCTCAAAGATTTTCGGGACCCTGAACAAAAATAAAAAAATAAACATCTATATTTTATTATCTTGAACAATCAAAGTAATATTTAAAAAAGTAACATTTTTTAAGTTTTAATAAAATAAGTGTCCAAACTATATATGTTTTTTTGGCTCTAAGTGCCTAAAGTTTATTTCGTTATTATTTTGAGGTAAATATCATTATTTTTTTACAGAAATAATTTTAGACACTTAAAACAAAAAAGCATAAATTGTGCACTATTTTTTTTAAACCATAGAACCTAAAACAAACAAAAAAATGACATAATTTGAGTATTTATTTTTAATTTTTTAAAGGATGTTATCTAAAAATAGTTACAGAGTAAATTGCAGACACATGTTTTGACTCAAAAAATATTTTAAGAACCTAAAGTAAAAAAGAGTATAGTTTAGACACTTATTTTATAGTTAGGTCTTTCTTTAATAAATTATAAAAACATAATTAAACTTTTGTTAAACACATTATTCTTATTATTAAACTAATTTATTTATTTATTAAAAAATTAATTTTTATCGTTAAATTAATTATTTAATTAATAAAAAATTAAATTTTAAGAGCCTAAACTAATTAAGCTCTAAGCGGTCCTATAGAGTGCTTCCCTGGTAGCCGCCGGCCCTGCCCATAAGCCAGGCCCACACAGCAATGACCTATTGTCATCCTCAAATATCTTATCCATAACTAAATTTTAGCTTAAAATAATATCATACGTATCTTTTAAAATTAATGTAAAACCTGACACATAGACCAGATCCCCGATGAAAATCAGTGTGAGATCCCATTCTCAGCCGTTATAAAAGTTGATCAGACTGGTTCTCTTCTCGTGCGCTCCATTACATACGATAACTGTCGTTCTAATTTAAAAATAGTATAAATAAAATATCTAATAAATGCACCAGGTAAGCATGCCCTTTTTCTTGATTTTTTAGAGAAATTCCAAATAAATAAATTTCTGTTTCTCATTTAGCCATATAAGCGGAAGAAGGCAGTGAAGGAGGAGTGCTCCGCTCAGTTATTATTAGAGAGCTCTCTCCAATTAATATATTCTTAAAAAGATAAGATCGGATCCTTTTCTACCAGGTTTTTACTCCCTCTTTCCTTTGTTTTCCTTTGTTTGTTTGGATGGCGAGAAAGTTAATTTAAATCTAAATAAACTGCTCATTTTCAATTTTCTTTTCTTTTTATTCTCCTTCAACTCTAAATCTGTGCATGCATGTTTAGTTCAAACGTAGTTGATGTAGTTCTAACTTCTAAGCTTGTAATTTTACATGTTTTTCTTTTTATTATTTGTGCTACCCTCTTATATTTCAATATGAAAGCCAAGGTTTCAAATACACCGAGTTAGTCAGGAAGCTGTTGTTTTTCTTCTAGATTTTGGTATTGTTTTCTGAAATTATAGTAAGTTACAGATCAGCGGCTTGATATGTATAAGGAATCTTATTAAATATTAATAGACAATGCTCCGTGCTTAATGAGAAATTCAAAATTTGTTTTTATATGGTATATGAAAAGTAATGTTCACTTGTACAGAATATTCAAGATTATACATTTTTTCTTGTAGCATTTTAGATGGATATACGCCCAGCTGCATACTGAAGTGAGCTAGGAAATATAAATATATCATCTCCTAAAGCTCTAGTCGACGTTTTAATTTATATATAAAGATTCATGATTTTTGCTGAAACGCATAGAACTTTGCGGAGTTCTCAAGTCACGTTTAGCTCCATCGTGCTGTCCTTTAGAGTATTAGAAACTAGATTAGATTCATCTGTTCATCGGATGAAAACTTTGTGAAGCTTGATATGGTATAGATCTTTTGTCATCCCTTGTAATTCTGATTTAATCAACTTTTTTTTTTCTTTTGCATTCTTGATGTGTAATTTATGCCATTAGTTAACTTATTTATATATTTTCTATTTGATCAAAGTCAACCACCTCGTGCTGCATTTATAAGTTATGTTTGTTGTAGATGTTGCGAATGTGGCTAATTGTTTGATGATTGTGTGGTAATCGTTTATTGATAATTCAAAACATGCTTGGTCAATCCAGATATGGCATTGCTGCATGCTAGCTTCACATCAGTCATATGCGAGCATGGCAACCATTCTGCTCCTACAAGGTTTCCCTGTACCACCTTCTTACCCGGCTTTGATGTTGTTCGTGTTTCAAATGCTTGTAAGAAGGAAATATGTTCTTCTATGAGTTTGGTTCCCAAAGCCACATTAACTTTTTGTTCCTAAAGCCTCCATCAACCAATTCGGAGAGAAGCAAGCAGAGGAAACATACCATAAATCCTGCTTCCCCTGATTTTGTGCCACTTCCATCATTTGAAGAATGTTTCCCAAAGAGCTCAAAGGAATACAGGTTAATGAGGTTATATAAGTAGCTTGTTTGTTCTTTTTCCTTTCTCTTTTGCTTTAAATTATTTTCTAATGCATGATCAATCTTTCAGGGAAGTTATTCATGAACAATCTGGCCATACACTCAAGGTTCCCTTCCGAAGGGTGCTTTTGACCGGAGATGTGCCAAACTTTGACACATATGACACCAGCGGTCCTCAAAACATCTATCCACGCGTTGGTAGGAAACTCAAGCTTACTTTTATCTTCTTTCTCCTTTTTGACGCCTTTAATTTTAACTCTGTTTTGTCTAACCAACTACCCTCTTTTTTATTCTTGATGAATCTTGATTGTTTGTTTTGGTCTTCTATATGCTCTGATTATTTTTCTGTTCCTTTCCATATATTGGATCTCATTATATTGTTATTTTTGTGGTTATGTTAAATGCTAAGTCTTGTGCATGACATTTTAAACAGGACTCCCTAAATTGCGCAAGGACTGGGTCGACAGACGGGAAAGGTAGGGTGCACCAAGATACACTCAGATGTACTATGCGAAGCAGGGAATTATTACCGAGGAAATGTTATATTGTGCTACTCGTGAGAAGCTTGACCCAGAATTTGTTAGGTCAGAGGTTGCCCGTGGGAGGGCAATCATTCCTTCTAACAAAAAGCACTTAGAGCTGGAGCCAATGATTGTTGGACAAAACTTTTTGGTCAAAGTGAATGCAAATATTGGAAATTCAGCTGTTGCAAGTTCTATTGAGGAGGAAGTTTACAAGGTCCAATGGGCAACAATGTGGGGTGCTGACACTGTTATGGATCTCTCAACTGGACGCCACATTCATGAAACCCGTGAATGGATCATACGAAATTCTGCTGTGCCTGTTGGAACCGTGCCCATCTATCAAGCACTTGAAAAAGTGAATGGAATTGCTGAAGATCTTAGTTGGGAAGTCTTCAGGGACACCCTGATTGAGCAAGCTGAGCAGGGTGTAGATTACTTCACCATCCATGCTGGGGTACTGCTGAGATACATTCCCTTAACTGCAAAGCGCATGACCGGAATCGTTTCTCGCGGAGGATCTATTCATGCAAAATGGTGCTTGGCATACCATAAAGAGAACTTTGCTTATGAGCATTGGGATGACATACTTGATATCTGCAACCAATACGATGTGGCACTTTCAATTAGGGATGGACTAAGACCTGGATCTATATATGATGCAAATGACACTGCTCAGTTTGCTGAGCTTTTAACCCTAGGGGAACGGACTCGTAGGGCTTGGGAAAAGGATGTACAGGTATCTCATTGCAACTTAAACAAATGCTGTTTTTCGTTCTGTTTATAAAAAAGTATTCAGAAGTACTTCTCAATTTGAGGCATATCAGTGGCTTTGCATGGTATTGATTATCTAATAACATTGACATTAATTCTTAAAATGTTGATATCAGGTTATGAATATCGATCTCTGTTTCAAATGAAAATATCTCATGCAATATCACGTAATTGGCAATCCTCATTTCAGGGATATGTCAGTTGTCAAACCAGAAAATTTGCTATCTGTGCATTATTAATAATGATCCTTTTATTTATGCAGAAATGCCTAACCTAAATGTTTTAAGTTACATTTTTTCTTGCTGTATGAATTTTTCTTATTTGCGCATTTCAGGTAATGAATGAAGGACCTGGACACATCCCAATGCACAAGATTCCTGAAAATATGCAAAAGCAGCTTGAGTGGTGCAATGAAGCGCCTTTCTATACCCTAGGTCCTTTGACAACTGATATTGCTCCAGGATATGACCATATCACTTCTGCAATTGGTGCAGCCAATATTGGGGCTCTTGGCACAGCACTTCTTTGTTATGTTACTCCAAAGGAGCACCTTGGGTTGCCAAACAGAGATGATGTGAAGACGGGTGTAATAGCATATAAGATAGCTGCTCATGCTGCTGATTTAGCCAAGGGTCATCCACATGCTCAGGAATGGGACGATGCATTAAGCAAGGCAAGATTTGAGTTCCGATGGATGGACCAGTTTGCTTTGTCCCTGGACCCCATGACCGCCATGTCCTTCCATGACGAAACCATGCCATCTGAAGGTGCCAAAGTCGCTCACTTTTGCTCCATGTGTGGACCTAAGTTCTGCTCTATGAAGATAACAGAGGATGTTCGAAAGTATGCCGAGGAGCATGGTTACGGGAGCCCGGAGGAAGCCATGCAACAGGGGATGGATGCTATGAGTGCTGAATTCCTGGCTGCTAAGAAAATAGTGAGTAGTGAACAACATGGTGAAGTTGGCAGGGAAATCTACCTGCCAGCCAGTTATGTGGACTCTTCCGGCAGGTGAAAGTAAGTATGGCAGGGCTCTTCTTTGTTATTGAAATTCTAAAAGGAACTCAATTATATTGTTGCCTCATGTTGTATGTCTCATCGGGATTTCCTTGCAGGGTTACATGAACAAGGATAATTGGTTGGGAATCCCTGGGAGCCCCGGTGCATTATTATTAGCTCACAAATAACTGTTGCATATGCAGTCATTTCACTATCATGCTTTAGGTGAGTACCAGTTTAGTAGATCTTCAGACTTCTATTTTTGTTATGCTTTGTCTATGTGAGTCTAAATAATAAAAAGGGTTTCCAACAATTTCTTCCATTCACAATGCACTGCAATTTAAGTTTTTGGTGTTGCTATTGACATAAAAAAGCACCAGGGGTGCCTGCATCTGCATTTTAGCACTTGGCTTTTTGGCCAGGATGCTGGCGGATGAGGCTGAGAAAGTCCCTTTGAACCTGAGCAGGATAATTCCTGCGTAGGGAGTGTGCATTATTGTTGCTTGCTTGAACAGAAATGGAGCTCCCATGGCCTGATGGTTTGGGCTGCCTGATACTCGGTGGCAGATACGGCTCTATGGCCCAACTTTTCACTCCGGGATTTGCCTTACTGGGTAAAACAAAAATTTGTCAATTTTGCTTAATTTTACACTTAAAAACCTGGGTCTAAATATAATTTGAATCCCTCTATTTTTATATTGCTATTTAGTGGGTCTAAATTGAGTATACGGTAAACATTCGATCGAATTGAGCAAAAAGTTTGAGTTAGTCGAGTTTACGAGTCATAGTTTATAATTCAAGTTTTATTTGAAATTTTTTCGAGTCGAGTTAAGTTTATGAAATTTGATTCAAGTCAAGTTGTTCGAGTTTCTATTCAAAATTAATTATAGATATTTATAATATTATGGTATTAATTGGTTTAATTGGTTCAAATTTAAACAATCTTATATAATCATATATGATATACATATATATTTCATCATATTTTTATATGTGATATATATAGGCAAAGTTATGAGACTCGATTCGAATTTAAAAATTAATCACTAATTATTAAAAAATTTAGAGCTATTTTTATTTTTATTTTATAATTTAAATTTTATTTGAATTTTTTTAAGTTGAGTTCATAAAATTACGATTCGAAACAAGTCCAATTTTTTTGTGTCGAGTCAATTTTTTTTAAAATTTTTTTCAAGTAAAATCAAAATTTACTTATCTATAATCGAGTATATTGTTACTTGTTCTTGTTAAAGTGATTGTGTGAGTTTTCTTTAATGTTATTTAATCACACAATTAAGTTTATGTGAAAATCGAATCAACAGTGTAAAATTAGTAATAAATTTATGTATCAGTCTAATTTCTTTTTTAAATTGTCATCACTTTGACTACAATAATCAACCGTGCAATCAATCTAGACTCGTTACTTTTTGATTAAATAGTTTTATATTTATATTTTCAAATTAAATGTTAGGATATGTATCTGCATCATGAGTGAATCGGATGAATCTCGTGATCATTAGATTATAATCTAATTTTGTTTAAAGGGGAGAGGAAAATAGTACTTTAAGGAAAGGAAGAAAATGTTTTTAGTAGGTCTAGAACACATTTATAAAGAAACAAAGATAATTAATTTAACTAACCGGTCAAATATGCTTGTTCTTTAGTATTAATACAAATACGCTTGCTCTTTAGTATTAATATTTTTTTGAAAAGATTTTAATATTAGTAATAAGTACATGCTATTAATGTAGATGAAATAATATTAGTTTAATTAAAATCTCAAGTTTGAGTTTTTCGATAACATAATAAAATTACATATTCAGTGGGAACTTTACAATGGAAAAGTAAATGAAGATGTGAAGGTAGGATCCACAAAAATTAAAAAATTAATCCCTTAAAATTTTCAAAAGTTTTCTTAAGAACAAGAAGAACAAAAACAATTGTTCAGTGCAGTACTCGCAGGTTACATTAAAGTAAATAACCTACACCATCTTAGTATACCCATCACCTTAATTTCATGAATGCCACTAAACCAAGTAACGATAGAACCAGAAGAAAATTAAAAAACAAAAGTGTAAAAACTGTCTTCAACTTGACCTTGTAGAGTTTGTGTTAAAGTGGCCACTGGATCTCTTAATAGAATCGATCCTCTGTAGCCTGATTTGCTCTCTTACTTTGGCTATGAACTCCTCTGCCTTCTTGTCTACATCGGAACCGCCATCATTCCCACCGCTTGGATCAGCTTGCTCATTGCTTGGGCTCCTTTCCATGCTCCAAACAATGGCAGTTTCACCAGCTCCACCACCTTCACTCTCTGAATCATCATCAGCAGTTTCCACCGTCACCTTTTCAACAATGCCTCTCTTTTCTTCCTGTGCAAGTTCCATGAAAGTTGGCTTTGGCTTTCGCCTAAAGCCGATGCTTTCCCGGTTCAGTTTCTCCGCCAGCGATGATGTTTGATGATCAAACCTCACCGCCTTGCCATTGATCCTCCCAGTTTGAACTTCACCAGCTTTCCTTGATTTCCCCTTCAACTCATTTGGTCCGTTTGCAAATTTCCAAGGGGAACCCTCATCAAAGGAAACATCATCACTAGTCGAGGAAGAAACCGGTTTAAATGATGATGGATTTTGAATCATCGGTGGTGGTGGTGGAGGCGGCGGCGGCGGAGACCTGTAAATGCATTTGTTCCGCACGAAATCCTCCGCACTCTTTGCTTCTGCTTCCATTGACAAAAAAGGAGGAGATAATGACTTCTTCGGCGAATGTGAAAACTTTGGTGAACAAGACATGGAATTGGATCGACACAAACGATTACTTTGGGACCCAAATTCACTGTCTTCTTTCATTTCCATTCTTCCGGATCTTGAACGCCATGGAATCGGTGAAGGAAGAACAACATTATTATTCCCACTCCATTTCTTCACCCAAGCTTCTCGATCCAATCCTCCATCCGTACCTTTACTCGAAAACCTTTTGGAACTCAAACTAGAATTAGACCTACCGAGGGAGCTAGAATTTGCACGGTTTCCCCTACCTGTCTGGTTCAAATCACCCGATTTCAAGCTCCTAACAGGCAAAAGCAAAGGCTTTTCAGGGTTTCCAGGAGGACCAGGACTACAACTTGTGTTTTCATCTAAAACAGAGTGATCTTTAGCTACAATAACAGGAGGTTCATTCCTGTAGTAAACGCTACGCCAGGTCTGGGCCTTGCTATCATCAGACCCAGATAAGTTTTCAGCTTCGTCATCGAAAACCGATGAAACCTGAAGGAATCTAGACACCAAAGACTGTACATTATCAAATTTGGATTGATTGTTATAAATATCTTTCTCTGTTTCATCGTTTCGCCGGCTAAAAAGCCCGTAAGAGACTGCTATGCCAACAAATAGGAGGTGGAGAAGCTCCCAGTTTCTATTGAGGAGGGTTTGGTTGACGAACTCAGGGGCTTGTGAGGGAAAAACTTTGATTCCAACCGAGAAAATTAAGACTAGGAGAGCTTTGTAAAGGAAACGTGTGTAATACTTACTGGGGTTTGCTTGGTGGTGTTCTTTTAGTAGGTGCTGCTGTTTGGTGCAGGAGTCTACATCTGCCATTGAAGAAGAGAGGGAAAGCAAGTATGTTTTGCTTTGATTGAGCTTTGTTTGTGCCAAGGAATATGAGGGAGGGAGCATATTTGAAGGTAAGCTTTGGTATGCCTTTAAAGTTGTTAATGTTGAGTGCTTTACTTTTTTTTTTTTATCAGAAATATTATCCTGAGGGGTGTAGCCTTTTTTATGACTCAAATATTCTTGTGGTGCTAGCTTTTTAGGTAAAGAAAATTAAGTTGCCAGGCATTGCAGTGAGATTTTACAGGATCCACTGGTTTTAGAAAATGCTAGAAAGGTAATGTTTCTTCAGCAATTGAAGTAACAATCTAGTAATAAAAATTAGGTTTAAAATTTAGAGCATATGAGTTTGAATGTAAAATTATGAATTTTAAAATGGACCACTGAGAATTACCTATCCTATATATATTAAGGGACACGCAACGGCTTTGGAGATAGCTTAGTTTATTAATCTAAGGTTGTTTAGCTTAAATGAATGTAGTCATTTCTTCATAACATGCATTTCCTGTTCAGACAATTATTTTTATTAATTAATCTGCCCTAGAATTATTCTTTTTAACATATAAAAAGCTTTTTATGCAATCTAAGACTAAGACGTCTCCTCCACATCATCGGATAATGTCGTGAACATGAAAATGCATGCGTTGGCTGAGTCATGCACCACCTTTCCTGAATCCTACGGGCAGCCCATGTGAAGCTGCCCAATCCAATCCCATGTTGTTGATGTACAGCTTTTTAAGCAAAGGTTTGAGTTTGATTAAGATTTAAGATGATGATAAACCCTCGTTAACTGAACAAGGTTGATAAGGTATCCTTCTTTTCTCCTATTTGTGGCGGAAAGTTAAAAACTTTGGAATTATTTTTAGACAATGAATCTGATTCCTTCACCCTTTTCTGGTCACAAGAAGAATAAAAAACCAATACCTTCACTCTCTCTTCATCCACAACCAGTCAATGTTTTCACTTTGTGCACGTAGTCGATGCCAAAATAAACTCGAGTTTTCTTTGTAAAGATGCTCATTTGATAAAATCTCAAGTCGGATAATCTTTTTTTGCCCTCTAATTTTATCAGTTTATTTATTGTAGTTTGTTATGCCTTTGGAGTCGGGGACATGGTAGTTCCGAGAATCGGAGTATAAGCTAACAAATACCTTTAAGACATCGTCATCGTCTGAAAACTCACCTAAGATCTTAATGATATCATGCGACCTTTATCAGAGCGCCTAGGCTTAGCTAAGCTGATAGCTAGTGGGTACAAATATAGAATAAGGAAGCTAGGAGAAATGATCTCTCTCCCCAAAATAACTAGCAACCCATTTGAGTGAATTAAGTCTAGTAATGTTGTATACTTCTTGCATGTATTGCCATCTTATCATCACCGTATAGTCTGCAGCCCTTCGCTTTAAATTTATAAGGACAAATCGTCTAAAATCACCAATAAGTACTGTGTTCTTTCTCTCCATCTTTCTTTGTTCAGTACCTTCTCATTTCAACATGACATAGCTTTTAAATTTTAAATCTCTTTTGATTCTCAAATATATGTCAAAAAGTATGAAAAATTATATATAAAAAAAGTTAATGTCGGTATTTCAATAAGTAAAAATAACTATTTTAAAAGATCATCTTTGAAGACAGTTGCAGAGATATCGTTTTTGAAGACACCATATTCGTTATAGGACACAATTCTCATCTAATGATATGCTGAATTTTATTCAGGTTTATCCTTACAAACGCTACGCCAGTAAGGCTCTTAAGTATTAATTTCAACGTTCGTGTAGATAGATCTTTAATATAATTAACCTCTATTGAATTATGAATTCAATTCAAATAATACTCTGTAAATAAAAAATAAGGACACGGCTTAATCTTCTGCAAGTCCAAGCAATTCCTTAATGAAGCTTTGGACTGACGGGGGCCAACAGTAGGATGACGATCCATTGAGTACGAGTTCGAATGATGCTTTTTCCTGCAACGAAGGCACTGCTTGCTTTCTCTCATGGCTTACCGCGAACTTGCGATGATATCTGTGAACTTTGACATAACTACTCTGAATGCTATCAGACATTGATGCTTGTTCCTTCAAGAAAGGTACGACATGCTTTTTCATGTCTTCATTGGAGATTCCAAGGTGACCTCCCGAGACGTTAATGTAGTGGACCTTTCCTGCATCGTCTAAGGTTTTTAAACCAATCCAGTCCTCGGTGTAAAGCTTTGTCTGCATAAATAATGGTAAGTATTATCAACATGTAATCATGTAAAGCACACTGCATGAACAGATTGTAAAACATTGATCTTGCCACAATTTGTTGCTAGCCTAGATAAGTATCGGATCAATGTTCGAATTCATACGTCAACAAAATATAATTCAGTTTCAATCATAATTTTTGTTTTAAAAAAATGAACTTTTGAATGGAAAAATACCGTACATCTTGAGGCCGAATGACTGGCTTGAAGGCCCCATCTGGGTAAAATCCAAACCAAGAGGTTTCCTTTGGTATCAAAACAGTGTCATGCTCAAACTGCTCGAGTCGAAGATGAGCTGGATTAGCATATAACTTTGCAGAGATTCACAGAAGCTATAGAATTAAATGAACAAAAGAAGCTAATGGTCCAATATAGGTTTGAAAAGCTTAAATGCATTTTTTCAAGCTTACCATGATAAGTACCAAGTTTTGCAAGCGAGTGAACCTCTCCTTATTAGTGGAATTCCTTTCATCGGGGAGTTCATTGTTAAGCTTCGGAAGGAATCTACATTTTTCCAAATAATGAGGTATATCCTGGAAATTCAAAGATGGTTCGAAACTTAGACATGATTGTATAAGTGTTGATCACTCGAAACAATATGTAAAAGCAGCCATTAAACATATAAGAGATCTTTTGGATAGTGAAAGGTCAAACTCCTGTATACTTTGAAGAGTCGTATCTCGGAAACCACTTCAATCAATTAACAATGAACTGTGTGCTACTCACGTTTGGTAATTTTAGATAACCACTTGGTGCTAAATGAGCCTGCAAAATGGCAAATCACATACATGAAACTAGAAAAACTAACAACGTATCCAACTAATATCAGAAAGTTGCATTGCTCCACAAAATCATGAAGAAAGATGAGTGTATGAGTTAACAAGCCTCGGGGAGAAGATGTATACTTGGATATAGTCGCTGTATATCTCTGACTTGATTAGCTTGTCTGCAATCAGGCAAAGAAAACCAGACTGCAATACCAAAATAATCACTTCAACAACAAGCAATACAGCTCCTGGTAGGATTATAGGAGTTTTGAATGCACTAGAACCGTTATCTACTATGACATTTTATCAGTACTACCGGTACAATTTTTCTATAATACTTTTTAGTTCAAATTAAATACATGTCGAGAAACGATTGCGCAACGGTTTCCTAATGCATAAATAGAAAAGGAAAGCCCCCGAGCTAGTGTTAGAAAGTAAGCATTGAAAACACAGTACCGTCAAAAGAGTAGCGGGACACTTACACCACAAAGAGGAACAGAAGCGGTACCAGCATGAGGCCCTGCTAAAGAGATAAAATTCTTCACCTGTTTTACCGTGCAGGGGCAAAAAATCGTCCAGAAAAATTCAGTTCATATGAAAAAAGAATCCCTAGAATATTCAACATACAGTAATCCCATCATTTAATACACCAAAAAAGGGAAGAGTGACATAGTTCCAAAAGTCAAGGGCTAACCATTGGAATCATGATTATAATGGAAAAAAGGTGAGTAATGTTTGTGTAAAGAAATCAAGAAGTTAATCTTCCATTTCCATAAACGAACTACATAATCTTTAGATAAAAAGAAGCTTTGGGGAAAGCCGGCTCGTACCTGAGGTGCACCGTCGCAAAACTCTATAACACCCCGGGCTATCAAGTTACCCTGTTAAAGCAAGTAAATATTTGAGAATGATAGTCCATGAATAGAAGAAGTTGCTTCTCAGCATCAAACTATAAAAACAACCAAAACGACCAACAGAGGTTTTAGATGCATTTTCTTTTACTTATTCGTTTAACTTTTCCGAATTCGTATGACAGGTTAAATATAAATCGAGCCAATGAAATCAACCGAATGGGTGAGGCATAAGCATCGACATGTGAGCTCTAAGTTTCTACTACCAATTTCCCTACTCAATGTCCTCATAATCAACAATGTGTAAATCCAAGCAAAAGATAAGCTCTTAAATAGAACTATCAATGAACAAATGAAGTGTTTGTGCATCAAGTAGTGAATTGAACTGGAAAAACATTAACTCAATTTTTCTATTCTCATAAACTAACTTCATTTGTTCAAGCAATCACAGTAAACATGAATAGAAATTACCTGGGAGAGACCAACTATGTTGTAACCGTTTCTCAGTTCTTTCATTTGTTTAACCTGTTGATACAGTACTGGAAATTTGTCAAAGGGAAGGTAAACTCCAAAACGCAGACCAACAAAGAAAACCAACGAATTTCCCAGAAGGACTCATCACCTTCTTACAAACGACATTTGTCTGCAAACAAGCAACACAAAATGTTAAAAACAAGAAACCAGACAAATAATAAATGTCTAATTTCAAAACGACTGTTAATGGAAATCTTTCCATGCTGTAAGAAGCTCTACCTGTTCTTCCAGAGGCATGAACCAAGAATCCCATGTCCCATCTCCAATTTCTCTGCATGATTGAAAAGGAAAATCAAGTCGAGAAGTAGTAAATAGAAAAGAAAGGAAAGCTGAAGAAGCATACAAGCAGTATCCTTTAGAACCGGAAAAGTTAGTAAGAAGTTCAGTGAACTGTTTGACTCCACGATTGGCACACTGATCTCCGATCCCTGTAACAACAAAATTAGGAAAAACCCAGAAAAGGTTAAAGCTTTATATAGGAAGGAAATGATGGGAAATGAAGAAGACGATAATTACCATGGATAACAATGAAGGGTATCGAACGAGAAAATGGGGCGATCGTAATAAATACAAGAAAGGGGATAAAGGCAAGGAAATTAGAGGGAAAAGCCATGAAAAATTATATTTTTCTTTTCTCCTGAGAAATTGTTTCTAATTTTCTTGCGATTTTTATTATCTGGTTTCAAAGGAAGTTGGTGGTTAGGAGTTTGAAGAAAGGTTGGAGCTTCGAGGCTTGTGATTGGTGAAAAGAAAGCGAAAAACACGGACTCGTGAATCCGATGAGACGCAGTTATTTGTCGCACGTTCAGATTGCTTATTCAAAATCGATTGCTTCTTGAAATGTGTTTTTTCAATCTCTAGACTTTTTTTCATTTATTTTTTCGAATTAATCTGATCTAACTTATTTTATTTACGTGATGATGTGGTATATATATATTAAAATGTTTTGTATAATTTGGCATAGAAAAAAATTGATACAGAAACGTGTAAACTTCAGTTTACACATGTTTTTTTAGTTTTAGTGGTTAAGATTTTAGTTTAAGGTTTAGATTGTAGTATTTAGAATTTGAGGGTAGTGGTTATAATTTAGGATTTAAAGGTTAGTGTTTGGTTTTTTAAGGTTTTAAGATTAAGAATTTAGTATTCGAATTTTATAATATAAATATGTAGGTTTGTGTAAAATTAATTTTACATCAAAAATTTATCCATCGATTAATACTATATGTTTTTCAGTTTTATTTGGATCCAGGATGAATAAGCATCAAACATTGCTTGCCCTAAGGAGTTTGGATCATTAAAAAAATGACAGAGACAGCATCGAGAAACCCATCTTTTTCGTATGAATGCGTGTTGCTGTTGCTTCCGCCATTAATTACCTGAGCTTTGATCTGTTGAGTATTAATAATGGTGCATGTACCGTTCCACTTGAAGAACTTCTAGTTGATCTGTTATCGACTTTAACTTTGCTCTTAAATCTTCTAATCTCCTTGTTGGTGCTTTCACTTGTTCTTCTAGCTGCTTACTCTCTAATTGATCTTTTTCATATGGTATTTATGATCTATGGTCACGGGTACCGAAGGGTGGCATTGAAGATGCAAGTTGAAGTTGCACAGCACGCATCGGAAGGCAAAGCTGACGATGTTTTCATGACAAATGTGGCAGACAAGGTTGCTAGCGTTGTCGAAAAGACTGAGAAGGCGGCGTTCTCGCAATTCGAACATCGGTAGGCTAGAAGAAGTGTGTGGGAGTACTTCTTGCAGCATGCGCTGCAGGGCGTGGTGTCCTTGTGAGGAAGGAATGAGAGTGTAGGAGGGTGTTTGGCGTGCGAGACATATGATCTGTGTAAAAAGTTGTATCTGGTACAATACAACCAAAAATGGGTGCCGGAGTTGTGGGGAGCCAGTTTTCCCCAAATGCTTTGCATCGAACCTGACTATGAATGGAATCACCAGGCACTTCTCGAAGCAACTTTAATGGATGTTGATGGGTGAAATGCTGAATTCCCTTGGCATTTTTGGAGTTTGCTGTAGGAAGAAAGGCACATTTCCCTTTCAAATAGACATTACACATTTCACAACAGAAAGTGAAGCACTAGCATTCATCGTTGCAGCCATGACAACAATAGTTAGCGGTTGTTACAATGGTGAGGGGACCGTAAAAGTTGCATTTCTCGCAAATAGAATCAGAACCGGAGCAAAGTTCCCCACCTACATTACAGCAACTACTTTTGATATCTTCATTGTAACTATAAACAAGCTTCAATGGATGCCCACGGGTGAAATGTTGAATCAGATAGGCACCTGGAGACTTCAAGGTCGGAAGCAACATGCATTTTGCGTCTAATCTGAAAATGGCATTTTTCACAGCCGAACATCAAGCTCAAGCGAGACTTATGATAATTGCCAATTATACGCATACATGTGCAGATCCAGTAACCATAAACTAAACCAAACCAGAGGTTTTCGCATATGGTGCAGCCAACTCTATCCGCCAAGTTTAGGTCATCCTTAGCATCTTTGTACTCTCTGGGAGGCTTGAGGGCACAACCCACATGCATTTGGAAATTACATTTGTATTTACAAATGTGGTGGAAGCCATTGCCACGATTGAAACAACCGTAACAGTGTCTACCAATGAAATGTTGAGGACGAGCGGGCAAGGGTGGAAGAAATTCTGAATACTCAGTTTTAGCTCGAATTATGATTTGTGAGGGAAAAACTTGCATTTGGAGCAACCTTAGACGGTGCCGGATAAACGTTCCTTGCATCCGTTTCAAAATATCTGTTGATTTTCCTTCCTGATGCTGGAAAATGGGTGTTCATGGAGGAAATTCAATATGAAACTGCATATTAAAAGAAACAAAAAACTGCATTCAATATGAAGATTTCTGCAATGCAAAGCATTGCAGATTTGTGCGTTCACAACAACAGCACTAAATTCAAACTTTCAGCTTCGGTTAACCTCGAAATAAATAGAAATCATATATTGGATGAAAAAAGCCAGAAGATAATATTTTTCTGACAAAAAGATGAAAGAAAGATACCTAATGGTACAGAACCTGACCACCCATGTTTTAAGGGCTATACGGAAACAAATCTAGACCTTCGTCTGGTAGGAAGGGAGCACATTGGGGACAGGCTGACATAAAGACCCGTGAAAGAAACAATTACAGTCCAGAGGAAATCATAGTTCTCTGGTAAGCCTCACTGTCTTTTCTCTGAGAAATGCAACATCGGTATCTGGTATAGTCAGCAGATGATGATTTGAATCGTCTTCCTCGCTCTCTGCTGTTATAGACGTTGCAGCAGAATCTAATCTCTCATCATCTGCATCAGAAAAATATCTTGATAAATATAAATATACACTAAAAAGGAAATCCTGACCAGAACCAAAATTTAAACATAAGCATGCATATACCGACGATTTATCCAATTCCAAATATAACAATATTGCACATAATTGTTACAGCTCAAGTTGCAGAACAGCTCCATTGTTTTCAGAATCAGAAAACTATTTGCAAATGCGTCGACAGAATTCATAATGAAAATTACAAGTTTCTGAACCATTCGGAAGCCAGAAATAAGTTAATTCACTACAGCAGTGAGGAATAATAAGTATAAATTTGGTAAAAGTTCTAAAAGAAAACGGTAAATTTTTAGATATGGTGGCCAGAAGAAGTTTACCAGAATATGCAGGATGATCAGGAAGATGTCGAACTGCATTAACCTGAATGTTTTCTGGAAGTAAACAGTTGCAGAATGAACCTGAAACTTAAAAAACCTCATTGATCAGATCGAATAATTGTGTGGAGCTGGGGACTACACAAACCATGCTTACATATCCTAGAAGTCTTAGAGATTCAATAATGATTCGAACGATCCAGCTTCCATGCTGGACAATTTGGAGCTATAGTTAAGGCAATTATCTAAAGACAGATACTTTTATAACTATGCTGTATGAATATGCAATCTGCCACAACCGGAAGACATCTTGTAAAAAATAAAAACATCTTCACGGATGACATGAACAAGAAAACAGGCAGTTTTCTCACCTAGTCGAGCCAGCATATTTACCCACCCAGGGATATGCTTCCCAGTAAGCTGCAGGCACACTTCATCAGCGAAATGGTTGCAATTCTTAGAAATCAAGTTATACGTGTCTCCATGGTATTTTTGCGAAAGCTGTTCCATAAGTAACCGAAACTCTGAACGAGACATGTTAGTGCTGCCCAATAGTACTGATCGCCTGAAGATGAAACCAGGACAACTTCTTGGTTCCACTTCAAACACTCCACTTGTAGGATACTCATGTGCTCCAAAGCCATACTCCAAACCATATACTGATTGGCAAATAAGACACGAAAGGTTAATAGCACAAAAAAATAGAAAATAAAATAGCAGGGAAAAGTGACTAAATAATACCATAAATGTAACTATTTAAGTTACTATAACATGGAAATAGCTTGCATGATTTGTTTAGAGAGATTAATGAACCATTAGATCCTATTTTACTACATTATCTATTTCAGGGAACCCCATCATATCCTACAATGCTTGTATGTCAATATATATGTATCGAATAACTAAAACTCGTGTCAGAAACAAGCAATGCCAATCGACCAAATGCTCGAAAAGAATGAAGAAATAAACATAAAGGATAAATTCTACCTTCAATACCGGAGTGAAAAATTCCAAGCCCGAGCCAGTAAAGATAGTTATTTATAGGTGTAAGATCATATACATTGAGATACAACAAAGCGTCATTGCTTCCCCCATTACTCTGCCCCCTTTTCACACTCAAATTTGAAGGAAACAACCACATTATGCCCTTCAAATCTTACTTTGATTCTTCAATATATTTCACAAGCTCCTCATTCTCTGCAATAAACCAAGAAAACTAATATATGATGGATCGTACAAATAAGGAATCAAAGGTCAGTTAGTGCACAATTTAAATGTTCGCAAATGTCAGTTAGTGCACAATTTTAATATTATGTTTATATTTATTTATATATTTTTGAGAGTGTTTGTGTTTTTTTATTTAGTATTTGCTAAATGTTCGCAAATGTCAGTTAGTGCACAATTTAAATGTTCGCAAATGTCAGTTAGTGCACAATTTAAATGTTCGCAAATGTCAGTTAGTGCACAATTTAAATGTTCGCAAATGTCAGTTAGTGCACAATTTAAATGTTCGCAAATGTCAGTTAGTGCACAATTTAAATGTTCGCAAATGTCAGTTAGTGCACAATTTAAATGTTCGCAAATGTCAGTTAGTGCACAATTTAAATGTTCGCAAATGTCAGTTAGTGCACAATTTAAATGTTCGCAAATGTCAGTTAGTGCACAATTTAAATGTTCGCAAATGTCAGTTAGTGCACAATTTAAATGTTCGCAAATGTCAGTTAGTGCACAATTTAAATGTTCGCAAATGTCAGTTAGTGCACAATTTAAATGTTCGCAAATGTCAGTTAGTGCACAATTTAAATGTTCGCAAATGTCAGTTAGTGCACAATTTAAATGTTCGCAAATGTCAGTTAGTGCACAATTTAAATGTTCGCAAATGTCAGTTAGTGCACAATTTAAATGTTCGCAAATGTCAGTTAGTGCACAATTTAAATGTTCGCAAATGTCAGTTAGTGCACAATTTAAATGTTCGCAAATGTCAGTTAGTGCACAATTTAAATGTTCGCAAATGTCAGTTAGTGCACAATTTTAATATTATGTTTATATTTATTTATATATTTTTGAGAGTGTTTGTGTTTTTTATTTAGTATTTGCAAATGTGTTTGTTTAAATGTCCGTGAAACGTGCTCATTTAAATGTTCGCAAATGTCAGTTAGTGCACAATTTAAATGTTCGCAAATGTCAGTTAGTGCACAATTTAAATGTTCGCAAATGTCAGTTAGTGCACAATTTAAATGTTCGCAAATGTCAGTTAGTGCACAATTTAAATGTTCGCAAATGTCAGTTAGTGCACAATTTAAATGTTCGCAAATGTCAGTTAGTGCACAATTTAAATGTTCGCAAATGTCAGTTAGTGCACAATTTAAATGTTCGCAAATGTCAGTTAGTGCACAATTTAAATGTTCGCAAATGTCAGTTAGTGCACAATTTAAATGTTCGCAAATGTCAGTTAGTGCACAATTTAAATGTTCGCAAATGTCAGTTAGTGCACAATTTAAATGTTCGCAAATGTCAGTTAGTGCACAATTTAAATGTTCGCAAATGTCAGTTAGTGCACAATTTAAATGTTCGCAAATGTCAGTTAGTGCACAATTTAAATGTTC
This sequence comes from Hibiscus mutabilis, assembly GCA_019671005.1. Classification (NCBI taxonomy): domain Eukaryota; kingdom Viridiplantae; phylum Streptophyta; class Magnoliopsida; order Malvales; family Malvaceae; genus Hibiscus; species Hibiscus mutabilis. The sequence goes on from CM033716.1 coordinate 3,201,582, forward strand.
GCAAATGTCAGTTAGTGCACAATTTAAATGTTCGCAAATGTCAGTTAGTGCACAATTTAAATGTTCGCAAATGTCAGTTAGTGCACAATTTAAATGTTCGCAAATGTCAGTTAGTGCACAATTTAAATGTTCGCAAATGTCAGTTAGTGCACAATTTAAATGTTCGCAAATGTCAGTTAGTGCACAATTTAAATGTTCGCAAATGTCAGTTAGTGCACAATTTAAATGTTCGCAAATGTCAGTTAGTGCACAATTTAAATGTTCGCAAATGTCAGTTAGTGCACAATTTAAATGTTCGCAAATGTCAGTTAGTGCACAATTTAAATGTTCGCAAATGTCAGTTAGTGCACAATTTAAATGTTCGCAAATGTCAGTTAGTGCACAATTTAAATGTTCGCAAATGTCAGTTAGTGCACAATTTAAATGTTCGCAAATGTCAGTTAGTGCACAATTTAAATGTTCGCAAATGTCAGTTAGTGCACAATTTAAATGTTCGCAAATGTCAGTTAGTGCACAATTTAAATGTTCGCAAATGTCAGTTAGTGCACAATTTAAATGTTCGCAAATGTCAGTTAGTGCACAATTTAAATGTTCGCAAATGTCAGTTAGTGCACAATTTAAATGTTCGCAAATGTCAGTTAGTGCACAATTTAAATGTTCGCAAATGTCAGTTAGTGCACAATTTAAATGTTCGCAAATGTCAGTTAGTGCACAATTTAAATGTTCGCAAATGTCAGTTAGTGCACAATTTAAATGTTCGCAAATGTCAGTTAGTGCACAATTTAAATGTTCGCAAATGTCAGTTAGTGCACAATTTAAATGTTCGCAAATGTCAGTTAGTGCACAATTTAAATGTTCGCAAATGTCAGTTAGTGCACAATTTAAATGTTCGCAAATGTCAGTTAGTGCACAATTTAAATGTTCGCAAATGTCAGTTAGTGCACAATTTAAATGTTCGCAAATGTCAGTTAGTGCACAATTTAAATGTTCGCAAATGTCAGTTAGTGCACAATTTAAATGTTCGCAAATGTCAGTTAGTGCACAATTTAAATGTTCGCAAATGTCAGTTAGTGCACAATTTAAATGTTCGCAAATGTCAGTTAGTGCACAATTTAAATGTTCGCAAATGTCAGTTAGTGCACAATTTAAATGTTCGCAAATGTCAGTTAGTGCACAATTTAAATGTTCGCAAATGTCAGTTAGTGCACAATTTAAATGTTCGCAAATGTCAGTTAGTGCACAATTTAAATGTTCGCAAATGTCAGTTAGTGCACAATTTAAATGTTCGCAAATGTCAGTTAGTGCACAATTTAAATGTTCGCAAATGTCAGTTAGTGCACAATTTAAATGTTCGCAAATGTCAGTTAGTGCACAATTTAAATGTTCGCAAATGTCAGTTAGTGCACAATTTAAATGTTCGCAAATGTCAGTTAGTGCACAATTTAAATGTTCGCAAATGTCAGTTAGTGCACAATTTAAATGTTCGCAAATGTCAGTTAGTGCACAATTTAAATGTTCGCAAATGTCAGTTAGTGCACAATTTAAATGTTCGCAAATGTCAGTTAGTGCACAATTTAAATGTTCGCAAATGTCAGTTAGTGCACAATTTAAATGTTCGCAAATGTCAGTTAGTGCACAATTTAAATGTTCGCAAATGTCAGTTAGTGCACAATTTAAATGTTCGCAAATGTCAGTTAGTGCACAATTTAAATGTTCGCAAATGTCAGTTAGTGCACAATTTAAATGTTCGCAAATGTCAGTTAGTGCACAATTTAAATGTTCGCAAATGTCAGTTAGTGCACAATTTAAATGTTCGCAAATGTCAGTTAGTGCACAATTTAAATGTTCGCAAATGTCAGTTAGTGCACAATTTAAATGTTCGCAAATGTCAGTTAGTGCACAATTTAAATGTTCGCAAATGTCAGTTAGTGCACAATTTAAATGTTCGCAAATGTCAGTTAGTGCACAATTTAAATGTTCGCAAATGTCAGTTAGTGCACAATTTAAATGTTCGCAAATGTCAGTTAGTGCACAATTTAAATGTTCGCAAATGTCAGTTAGTGCACAATTTAAATGTTCGCAAATGTCAGTTAGTGCACAATTTAAATGTTCGCAAATGTCAGTTAGTGCACAATTTAAATGTTCGCAAATGTCAGTTAGTGCACAATTTAAATGTTCGCAAATGTCAGTTAGTGCACAATTTAAATGTTCGCAAATGTCAGTTAGTGCACAATTTAAATGTTCGCAAATGTCAGTTAGTGCACAATTTAAATGTTCGCAAATGTCAGTTAGTGCACAATTTAAATGTTCGCAAATGTCAGTTAGTGCACAATTTAAATGTTCGCAAATGTCAGTTAGTGCACAATTTAAATGTTCGCAAATGTCAGTTAGTGCACAATTTAAATGTTCGCAAATGTCAGTTAGTGCACAATTTAAATGTTCGCAAATGTCAGTTAGTGCACAATTTAAATGTTCGCAAATGTCAGTTAGTGCACAATTTAAATGTTCGCAAATGTCAGTTAGTGCACAATTTAAATGTTCGCAAATGTCAGTTAGTGCACAATTTAAATGTTCGCAAATGTCAGTTAGTGCACAATTTAAATGTTCGCAAATGTCAGTTAGTGCACAATTTAAATGTTCGCAAATGTCAGTTAGTGCACAATTTAAATGTTCGCAAATGTCAGTTAGTGCACAATTTAAATGTTCGCAAATGTCAGTTAGTGCACAATTTAAATGTTCGCAAATGTCAGTTAGTGCACAATTTAAATGTTCGCAAATGTCAGTTAGTGCACAATTTAAATGTTCGCAAATGTCAGTTAGTGCACAATTTAAATGTTCGCAAATGTCAGTTAGTGCACAATTTAAATGTTCGCAAATGTCAGTTAGTGCACAATTTAAATGTTCGCAAATGTCAGTTAGTGCACAATTTAAATGTTCGCAAATGTCAGTTAGTGCACAATTTAAATGTTCGCAAATGTCAGTTAGTGCACAATTTAAATGTTCGCAAATGTCAGTTAGTGCACAATTTAAATGTTCGCAAATGTCAGTTAGTGCACAATTTAAATGTTCGCAAATGTCAGTTAGTGCACAATTTAAATGTTCGCAAATGTCAGTTAGTGCACAATTTAAATGTTCGCAAATGTCAGTTAGTGCACAATTTAAATGTTCGCAAATGTCAGTTAGTGCACAATTTAAATGTTCGCAAATGTCAGTTAGTGCACAATTTAAATGTTCGCAAATGTCAGTTAGTGCACAATTTAAATGTTCGCAAATGTCAGTTAGTGCACAATTTAAATGTTCGCAAATGTCAGTTAGTGCACAATTTAAATGTTCGCAAATGTCAGTTAGTGCACAATTTAAATGTTCGCAAATGTCAGTTAGTGCACAATTTAAATGTTCGCAAATGTCAGTTAGTGCACAATTTAAATGTTCGCAAATGTCAGTTAGTGCACAATTTAAATGTTCGCAAATGTCAGTTAGTGCACAATTTAAATGTTCGCAAATGTCAGTTAGTGCACAATTTAAATGTTCGCAAATGTCAGTTAGTGCACAATTTAAATGTTCGCAAATGTCAGTTAGTGCACAATTTAAATGTTCGCAAATGTCAGTTAGTGCACAATTTAAATGTTCGCAAATGTCAGTTAGTGCACAATTTAAATGTTCGCAAATGTCAGTTAGTGCACAATTTAAATGTTCGCAAATGTCAGTTAGTGCACAATTTAAATGTTCGCAAATGTCAGTTAGTGCACAATTTAAATGTTCGCAAATGTCAGTTAGTGCACAATTTAAATGTTCGCAAATGTCAGTTAGTGCACAATTTAAATGTTCGCAAATGTCAGTTAGTGCACAATTTAAATGTTCGCAAATGTCAGTTAGTGCACAATTTAAATGTTCGCAAATGTCAGTTAGTGCACAATTTAAATGTTCGCAAATGTCAGTTAGTGCACAATTTAAATGTTCGCAAATGTCAGTTAGTGCACAATTTAAATGTTCGCAAATGTCAGTTAGTGCACAATTTAAATGTTCGCAAATGTCAGTTAGTGCACAATTTAAATGTTCGCAAATGTCAGTTAGTGCACAATTTAAATGTTCGCAAATGTCAGTTAGTGCACAATTTAAATGTTCGCAAATGTCAGTTAGTGCACAATTTAAATGTTCGCAAATGTCAGTTAGTGCACAATTTAAATGTTCGCAAATGTCAGTTAGTGCACAATTTAAATGTTCGCAAATGTCAGTTAGTGCACAATTTAAATGTTCGCAAATGTCAGTTAGTGCACAATTTAAATGTTCGCAAATGTCAGTTAGTGCACAATTTAAATGTTCGCAAATGTCAGTTAGTGCACAATTTAAATGTTCGCAAATGTCAGTTAGTGCACAATTTAAATGTTCGCAAATGTCAGTTAGTGCACAATTTAAATGTTCGCAAATGTCAGTTAGTGCACAATTTAAATGTTCGCAAATGTCAGTTAGTGCACAATTTAAATGTTCGCAAATGTCAGTTAGTGCACAATTTAAATGTTCGCAAATGTCAGTTAGTGCACAATTTAAATGTTCGCAAATGTCAGTTAGTGCACAATTTAAATGTTCGCAAATGTCAGTTAGTGCACAATTTAAATGTTCGCAAATGTCAGTTAGTGCACAATTTAAATGTTCGCAAATGTCAGTTAGTGCACAATTTAAATGTTCGCAAATGTCAGTTAGTGCACAATTTAAATGTTCGCAAATGTCAGTTAGTGCACAATTTAAATGTTCGCAAATGTCAGTTAAATTTAAGGTTTAGGATTACAATTCAGAGTTTATAAATTAAAACCAAAATCCTAACCATATTACCCTAAAAACTAAACTCCAACCTCTAAACCCTACACCTAAACCGCTAAACCCTAAAACTAAACCTCTAAACCCTAGGGGTGTTCACTGTTTGGTTAAAAACAAATTAACCGACCGAACCGAAATATTGGTTCGTTAACCGGTCGGTTAATTAGATACTAGATTGGTTAACGTTTAATTTTTTTTGAAAGTTCCGTTATTGGTTAATTCGATTCGAAACATGTTAATTAACCAAATTGAATCTAATATATACTAAATATATATTAAAAATATATAGTAAGCGAAAATTAACCGAATATATATATATTAACCAAAAATTTAGGTGTTCCATAGTTATTTCGATTAATTCAAAAATTAACCGAATTAACCGTACAAAGTTCGGTTCAGTTAATTTTTTTTAAAAAAAGTTCGGTTCTATTCGGTTAACAGTTAAAGAGTTAAAAATTTCGATCAATGATATTTTGGTAATTCGGTTCGGTCGGTTAACTGATTGAACACCCCTACTAAATCCTACGCCCTAAACCCTAAAACTAATACGCTTGTAGAAACTTTCGGTTTCCACCACCAGTGTATTGAATATAAAACCTTAAATATATATAAATGTAATTTTTAAAAAATTTAAAATAATATAGAAAAAAAGCAAATTCAATATAGAAAAAGTATACATTTGAAAACAAAGGTACGGCCAAATGATGGTGGCTGACTCAGAATAACTCGACATAAAGAGTAAGTTTATAAAAATGGATTCAAGTACAGTAATAAACTGTACTCGAAATCGCTAAAAAATAGGTTTAGAGTTTAGGGTTAATATTTAAGGTTAGAGTTTATAGTTAAGATTTAAGAAATAAGGAATATGATGTATTTTTTAAAGTTTAGAGTTTATGGTTTATGATTTAAAATTTAAAGTTAAAGCTTAATATTTAATTCTATTAATGTTGGAGCATAGAAAGAAGTACCAAAAAAGGGATAGAAGATTTTTGTCCAATCCACCTAGGATTATGCAAAAGGATTATCGGTCATGGTTTGGGTCGTGTGGCATGCATGATGGGCATAAGAGGCCGATGCTGGCGAGGGCTAGAGGGGTCCTTGTATTCCAAAATTTTAGATAATTTATATTTGGTCTTTTAAATTTTTTATTTTAGTTCCTTTATAATTTTGAAATTCTCATTAAATTTTTTTATTTATTTAAATGTTTTAAATTAAGTTTTTTTAACTTTTTTTAATTTTCATTAAATCTCAAAAATTGTTGAAAATTTTAATTTAGACTTCTAAAACTTTTGAAATTTTTAAGTTGGTCCCCTAAGCTTATTTTACCAAAATCCGCCCCATAACGGGCATGTTAAGTATTTTCTTTTTGAAGTTTTAAAAAGGTTTTAGAAATAAAATATGTATTTAGACATCTTTTATACAATTAGGGACAGATTTGAAAATTGGAGTGGGAGGTTGTAATGAAAGAGGTTTCCACCAACGTTACATTTGTCGACCAAATTACTTATTCAAAGATTGAGATAAGAGAGACACCGTCCTTGTTTTTCATGCAAAACAAACATAAACTGACCACTCGTGATTGCAACATCGCTGCAATTAAAATCAACCCAACAACTTTTTATATAAAAAAGAAAATCGAAAAAAAATGGTTTAGTTAACTTTCACCGGAATAGGCAACATAATAGAAGATGTGTTAAACCTAAAAAAATTATTATTAGATGAATCCAACTTACCACGTCATTTGTATTTGTAGCCAATAAAATCTCTATATCTCTAATTAACTTTTAAGTAACTATTCACTCTTTATTTACATGTAAGAAAAAAGTAAAAAAATGAAATGAGTGGATCATTTCTCCCAACACGACCTCGTCAGAAAACGACAAACGACGTGGTAGCCGAACGTCGAACGTGAAATCGACATTCGACTGCTACGTTGTTCGTTGTTTTCGGCGATGTCATGTTGGAAGAATGGCCGGCTAGGTCTGTCGACCAAAGGAGTAGGCTTAGGGACGATAATTGGCGGTGTAAACGATGATGATTTGGGGTTTAAAATTTTTAGGGATTTGAGTATTGTTCTGTGAATTTTGAGATTTTTTGAAAAGTTGAACATTTTGGGTAAATTTTTTTAATTTTTTGCAATAAAATAAATTAAACATGTCATATTTTGATTCATTAATAGATTTTTTTAACGACAGTTAATTATTAGGCACCTAAAATGAATAAAATGAAACATTAGACACATATTTCAAGCGAAAAATAGTTTATGCACTAAAAAATGAGCAATATGTATAGTTTGGGCACTTATTTGTATATTAAGCCTTAAAAGAATAACTCATGTGTCCCTTGAACTTTGTTTTATTTATTTTAACAATCGATCCCTATCTCAAATTCAAGTAGGTTTGATTTAAATGCAGGGATTAACCGAGGGGATTGGAGAGGTCGTTGCTTCCCATGAATATTTGAAATTCGTATATGATTTAAATTTTTTTAAAAAAAATTCAATAAAAAATTTTATTCTAGCCCCCTAAAATTTTATAAGTACGCTACATAAAATCCGGCATGTTTAAATGTATTTTTGTTGAATTATCTCAACTTCATTCAATATTTGTAGTTATTAAATTTTTGTTTATTAAGATTGATTTTGATCATATCCCCTCGTATAATTATAACTTGTTATTTATTATGTTAATATCCAATTTATTGATGGCAAGTCCGTTTCTGAGATTTTGGTGGCCTACGGGCGAACCTAAAACTTAGGCCTCTAATAATAAGTATTGAAAAAAATGAAGTTTAAGAATATGGTTCTAATAACAAGTATTAGAAAAAAAAATTGGGACTTTAATAACAAGTATTGAAAAAAAATTAATAATATGTACCTATTAACAATATTGAAAAATATTGGTCCCTAATAAGTAATAACAAGTATTGGGGAAAATTAGACCCCTAATAACAAATATTAAAATATATATATTTTAGGAGTAGACCCTAATAACAAGTATTAGAAAAAAATTAGGTCTTTATTAACAAGTATTATAAAAAAAGTAGACCCATAATAATAAATATTCATTTTTTTAATTTTAAGAGTATGTCTAATAACAAATATTGAAGAAAAAATTAGATCCTTAATAACTAGTATTGAAAAAATAGACCCCTAATAACAAGTATTGAAATTGTATTTAACATTAGACCCCTAATAACAAGTATTAAAAAAATAGACCTTAATAATAAGAGAAAAATTAAACACTTATAATTATGAACAGTATGCCCTAAATAAGGGTGGGTCCTGGGCCATCGTCCTTATAGCCCACCTTCAGGGTTAACCCTGATTGATTTGTATATAATTATAAATTATCTATAATCAAACGTTAATTAACATGTATTTCACCGAATAAAGGGTTACATAATAAAATGCTTAGAAAGGAATCCAACAAGTGTCCCAATGGAAAAACGATGATGTTCATTCTAGGAGATACGGGTTCAAATCGCTTTGTCTACAAGGTGTATGTGCATTGTCAAAGGGTTAAGAATACGTATGAACAAATATTACCTTATAATCACCTTTAGACTTTAAAAAAATGCTTAGAAAGAAATAGAAAGAATATACCCATTATAACAAAAACTAAAATTTGTAGCGACGTTTTTTTCTTTCTTTTTATAATATAAGCGCAGTTTTCTTTTAAAAAATATGTCGATACGAATTATCCAATAAATCACTTTTGAAATCTTAGCTTAAAGGGATTTCTTTTGAAAATTCTTATTCCTTTGAAAAACGATTGAAAATTGGGAGTCGCCACCGGCCACTTGGATAAGGTAGGCCAGACACCACAAAGCTAGAGATTTGATTTGAAAGGAGGGTTCGGGAATTTGTTACGTGTTGGGAAGGATTAGCACCCCCATCACGCCCGGAAATCGGTACCACAATATTTGTTGCCTTTAATCGAAGGAAATTGTCGAAATTTAAAAGGAATTTAATTTGGTGTCCTTAATTGAAAATTAACCTCAATTGAATAGGCTTTATCAAATTTGTGGGTTCAAATTAATTGGACATTTAATTAATAAGATTGACGATACATCGGACCATAGATTAAACCAACATAGAATAAGCCCGACTGTCGTGTTAATTTATAGTTCGAATCTCGCACGTCACCTTTATGCATGGTGCAAGCAGTTAAGAAGTGATGTGATGATTTTATCAACTTTTAATTTCACCTTGGGACGGTAAGAATTAATTCAGATATTTGGTCAACATCCTTTAAGCTCGGACTGTTACGACACAAATATCGGAATTAATAAATATCTCCCTTTTTATGATTTAGATTAATTAATGCAAGATTAATGAGCCATATGAATGACAATTAAAAAATAACAAACAAAGGCACAAAAATAAACACAAAAGGCTCAACTCAAGACCTAACCTATGAAGGCCCAAATTATGAAAAGCCCAAATGGTGATCTAATTATTCATTATGTGATTCTAGTATTTAATCCTAAGTTAATTACCCTAAAAGAATAAGACTCTAATACATTATGATAATTAATTTAATGTGAATCTCAACTTTGGAGTTCTTTTTATCCTAAAAGTTATTAAGATATGTTCGATTAATTTAATGAATTTAACATTCACCCAAATGAGTCAATAATGAATTTAAATTCACTAAACTAATTCGAACTCTAATCTAACTAAGGCTCTTAAAGAAACTAAGCCTAAAATTAACTTAACTAATTTAAGAATCGTGCTCCTATGAGACAAGCACACGATCTAAATTAATTAAACTAATTCCCTAATTTAATCTAAAGCTTTAAAGCCCAAAAAACTAAAGCTAGGCCTAAAAACCTAAGGCCCAAACTATAAAGCCCAAACCCACAAACTACAAATAAGACATTTACATGAACAAACATATTATATATATTCTATACTAATATATATATTTATATATATATATATATATACATACATTTTCATGAAAACCACATATATTATATTCTTTCAGAAAAATTTATATGTGTAAAATAATTCATATTATAAGCCTTAAAAAAACTTTTGAAGACTACAATTTTAATAAACTAAATATTATATACTTTGAAACACATATCTCATGTTGCATGAAAACTATGTAATATATATATATATATATATATATTAAGGACTATATACTAAGTATTATATATATAAGCTATATGCCATACATATATAACATGAAAACTATGTACCATGTAATATACATACTAAACACCAAATCAAGCACAAAATCACATGTTAACCGAGCATTAAACAACCATTGAATAAGCCAAAAGAACAACAGATTTGAGCACAAATGATAAACAACAAGATCAAGAACAGAAATAAGCTCGAATTAAAATGCATGAAATTGGGGCTTATGCACTGGAAATTGGACCAAATTGCAAAGAAACCAAACAGAGGGGGAAATTTAAAGAGAAAACTGTGATGTAATTGTAAACCAGTGAAAAGTCACAGGGACTCGAGGAGTAAATTAAAAAGACGAAATGGCCTCAGGAGTAATTTTAAAAACGCGGAGGAACTAAAGTGATTATTTCAAAAGGCGAAATGGCTTATATAATGTAATTAAACCATGCGGAGGGATCGATAGGGTGATTTACCCATGTGGAGACCCTCCGGGTGTAATTAAAATAGGGCGGAGGGACTCATAATGTATTTTCACCAAAATTAAATGGGGACCGAGTATATATTATAACGTTTTATATTTTTTCCCTTTTTGGCATAAATCCTAAACCGAGCTCTCTCTCTACCCCTTTTCTTTTTTTCAGAACGAGAATGAACACCGCCGTGGTGTTCATCCCCAAACCCAAAAACCACCGCACTACCCAGAATCTAGTTACGTTCCGCCCCCTAAACCCCGATCTGAGCCTTGTTTTGATAAAAACCAAACGGAGACGCCTCCCTTTTTAAAAATCGAAACGGAAGACCTTTTTTTTTAAAAAGCGAGACAAAAATCACCTCTCCCTTTAAACCGATTCACCTCTCGTGGTCCCGGAGGACACCACAAAGCTTATCATCGGAAGGGAATAGGCTTCAACGGCAAAGGTAAAATTCTAAACCTAATATCTATATGCATGCTTTGAAAAGAGTAAAGATACCTTAGAAGGTTGTTCTCTATTGCTTTCTGAGATCCCGAATGGGTTTACATGTCTTTTAGGTTTCTCTTTTTATACTCTGAGTATTACATTGTTTAAATGAGATAAAAAAGAAGAAAAACTAGAGTTCATATTGGTGCCTCTATGATATAATATTTTTCTGATATCCTTTGATTTTCTGCCGATTATTGTCTCTGATCATTTTGTTCTTGTTTCTTGCCCGTGAACCGTGAAGTTTGGCTATGGAGGAGGGCAGTCAGATGGTGGGCGACGCTTGTCTCCTGGAGCGTCGTGGCGGTTAGAGAAGGGGAGGGGACCAGAGTGAGAAGCTGCTTGGAGAGCAAGGATCACTGGAGGCCGTTGGATCTGCCAGCGTGAAGATGGGATCGGACGATCAATCGCCGCGCATGAGAAGTGAAGCGGCAGACGCGCGAGTAGGAAGTTAATGAGCTGTGCGTGAACCCCACGTGCGCGTGGGGACATCTGAGTGGTCGCACGTGTGGCGCGTGGAGTCTCTGGAACGTTCTGCGTGGATCTCAGCCGTCCGATTATAATCCTAGATTTGACTGCCTAGTTGCGCAAGGAAAAAGGACAATTAGGGTTTCGGTTATTATTAGGGCTTTGTGTATTTAGGGCCCTGTTGGGCCGGAAAGTAGGATATATATATATTATGTATTTTTTTTTGTTTTAGTTATAATTGGACTGATATATATAAGAACTTGGGTTTTTATTTATTTATTGGACTTATTTATTTAGTCTTGTAGTTTTAATAATAGTAATATTAATTAACATAACAAAGATAATATAATGGTAATAGTAATATGATAATAATATCCATATGAACATAATGGTAATAATAATAGTACGAATGATAGTTAAAGTCAAATAAAACAACAATAACAATAAGATCTTAATAGTATACTATCTAGTAATAATAACGTTTAAGGGTCTTTCTCTTTCTTTCTTTTTTTCAGATGTATAGTAATAGTACTATATAATACATAACACTTAATATTTAGGGGTTTTTATGATAATAAAAGTAATATATATATAATAAAAGCAAATGACAATACTAATTTTTTGTTGTTTATTTGTGTTAATAGTAAATCCCTTATTTGCAAAAAAACGTAAAAACATATTATTACCCCGAATAAAATTAATGATTATAAAATTTAATACTTATTGTATAATATTTGAAAGTTTGAGGATCATTTTATATTTTTAGAAATAATTTAGTGACCATTTATGAACTTTACCCTAAAAATATACCAATTTTTAACTTGTGCATGGTATAAACATTGTTGATAATTAGTGATAAATAATATGGGGGAAAGAGAGATATTAACTGTCTTTTGTTTTCTAACAGTTTAAAAAGACTAAGTCGTACTTTAAACGGAATTTGATATCCGTACGCAATTTGGCATCGGAAATTTCATTTTACATACAAAGAACAAGGGACAGCTAGGTTTTTTCTTTTGACAAAAGGGACAGCTAATTTATATTTGGCAGAGTTGGGTTAATTAATAATTACTTAGCCGGATTTCATATACATCTTTTATCATAAACTTTGAACCTTAAAAGCATATCATATACTCTAATTTTTAAACTCTAATCTTAAACTTTAAATTTAAATCTTAATTCTAAACCCTAAACTTAATCTTTTAATGTGATGTATAAATAAAAACACTAAAAGGGATAGAGAATTTCTATTCGTGATCAAATGAAAGAGTATGTTGTATGAGTTTGTGAAACATGGATGGATCGAGAGGAGTGTTGAAACGCTGCACTTTTTAAAAATTTCAAATAATATAAATATATTCAATATATTTTTATTGCTCATCTAATTTTACACCTTTAAATTTTTAATGTAATTCTCTAAAAATTTACCCCATAACATAAAATCATATGTCATCCTTATTGTGAAGTATATTTGGATATTTAAGTTGATGAACATTATATAACGTTGGAGTTATATGAAAAAATTATCCAAACTAGCCTTGTTTCTTCTTTTTTTTTTTTTTTTGTTATTTTAGCGTTGTTCGCAAAGTTTGTTTGAAAATTAATGTCACCATTCAGGAAATTTTGCTCTCACCATATTCGTATGTGTCGCATCCGGATGAACTTGTTACGTTGTTGGAATTTCCTCTTAAATGAAAACGAAAAATCCAATGATTTACACACTAGATGTACACTATAAAAGGACGAGTGAAAAAAAAAAACAATACAAAGACCACATGAAGTTAAAGTTGGGAAAGTGATTTGTGAACAAAAATTTTTCGTTCTTTTTTCGTATCTTAAATTTTAACACTAAAAAAATAAATTTTAAATTTTAATTATAAATTTTAAATATTAAATATTAAACTTTAAGAAAATATATCTTACCCTAATTCCATAAACCTTACCTATAAACTCTAACCTTAAACCTTAACTCTAAACCTTAAATTTATTTTTTTAATATAAAATATAAATAGAGGTACCGAAAGAAGATCGAAGATTAATATTCCATAATCGTACTTTTTTTAATGTTTATCGTATTAAAAATAATTATCCGTACGTTCTTACTAGAGAGGACATTCTTCTATTGAAGCATATTCGGTTTATGCAGGAATTTTTATGGGAAAAATAATAATTAAACTTTTTTATTAATGATAATGTAAAAGATGCAGGAAAACTACTCAATGCACACGGCTCTTTCCGTTTAGGCGTTAGAAATTTAATTTTTGATTTATAGTTATAATTTAGGTTTTGAGGTTTTAGAGTTAGAAATTTAGATCTTATTTTTAAAGAGTATATATGCAAACTTCATAATTTTTTTACACAATATATATATATATAAATTACTCAAAAGATATAATGTTATTTTACCAAATTTTTCATATATTCATATTTTTTAAAAGGTTTTAGAATATAGATTTACCAATGTTATTATATAAAGCCTACATTTGTTTTATTAACTTAATTGGATTTAGGGATATTCGAACGATCGGTTCGTACTTAAGTTAATAATCAAACTTAATAAGCATTAACTAAATTAATTAAATTTCAAAACTTTTAACCATTAACCAAATCTAAATATTTACAAAGTGAATTAACTGGATTAAATAAAATCCAAGTAATTCGGTAGATTTTGAATTAACCGTTCTTTAAAAAAATTAATTCAAATAGGCAAATAGCAACAACTCAAATTTAGGCAATAATTTTAAAAAATAATTACATTACCACGACTAAACTTAAACAAAAGGTACAATCCAAAGCACATTTATATGTTAAAATTGACGATACACATTTAATAAATAAAATGGCAGTATATGTTTGACGTAACAAAATAGCAAAGTAATGTACATTACGCAAAGGCAACAACAAACCGATGCGACAAACCAAAGATCTAAGGAAATACAAACTAAAGATCTAAGAGTTTTTGCTGAAATACTCACCCACAAAAATTAAATATACAATACGAATCGATTTAAATTAATCAAATAAACCTTTAAGAATCGAGAGGACAACCAAAAGAAATCAAATAATATAAACTAACTGTTGGATTGTATGTTACAATTTATTAAGAAGAAAAACTGCATACCCTTCAACTCACAGAAGCTCATGAATTGAGGATCAGCTTCAATCCATTCCAACAAGTGTCTAAATATCCAAATGATAAACAAGAAATATATAAATTTGTAATTCTTAAATTAAAATAAATAAATATATCAGTTTCTATTTTTTCAAACTCTTTAATATGTTATTCCATCTTCTTATGTCATATCGAGGTGATGATTTTCAAATGGAATCTTAAGTACACACAAGGAGTTGCATAATTTTAGAAATTAAAAGAACTTCTAAATTGATAAGTGCACATTTATTGTACCAAATGCAAACTCTGAAATAACGGTAAAAATGATATAGCTAACACATTTTACCCATTTTGCTGTGGATTTTTTTTTTTTTGAAAATGAGTACGCCAGTTTTATTAATAAAGAAAAAATTCAATATAAAAGTTTACAATGTAAGTAAACAAACCTGATCCGGACATGATTTTAAAAACACAAAAATTAACGTCTTTAGATCATAAATAGGACTAAAATAGAGAAAAGGTAAAAACCTAATTCAAAGACTCAAAACAAAGCAGATACAAAGCATCACCAAAACTCGACGATGAAGGTAAAAAACATCAACAAACAACATTAAAAAATGCATATTGCAGAATTAGGGTACGTTGACAACACGTTTATTACCACAAACTCAATTGCGAACAAGAGCAGTGATTAAACTTGCATCAAGATTCAGTTTGAGGGTCCAAAACAGGGAGATCAATAGGATAATCAAAAGAGCGTCATCTTAATCAGTTGTTGCGACGCTAAATCCAACCCTGATAGAAAACAAATAACAAAAAAGCGTGCTAAGAGGCAGAAAAGCGTGCTAAAAACAAAAAAAAAAGTATTAAACGGTAGAGAAAAATGTGTCATAAAGATAAATTTATTAAATTAAAAAGACTAAAATTAAAATAACGAAACAAATAAGTAAAAGTGAGTGATTGGCGGTCGACAAACAGCTATAAAGCTATTGCCACTGCCGGCCTGTGTTTAAACAAGAATGAAAGAATATCGACACTAGAGGAAAAAAAAGTTAGGGCAAACAAATTAGTTTATTGTTACTCTTTAAGAAATGAGTTTGCTATGGAGTTTTCATTTGGTACAATAATTGGTATGGAAAAAACTCAATTATTTATCCAAATCCAATGACTTTAAGAATGATGGAACGAATCAAAAAAGAATTAATAAGATCAAGGGCTAGGCCACATGATTAACTGGAGATGCTCATGGGTTACTCTATCACACTTTATTCTTGTCCAAGTTCGACCCGAAATATAGGCCTAATCTTTTTTCAAGTCCACTCATTTTTATAAATCGATAACCAAACTCGTTTTCAGCTTGCATATTTGACGAAAGTTCGTGTGTAATTTTAATATTTATCTTTATAACATTCTATATACTTATAAAACATAATGAGTAAGGCTCGATCCGTGAATATTAGAGTCCAAGCCTAATCCATATATTAAACATATCCTCTCTTTTTTTTTTGTATGAGCTCATCTTGTGAGCATGATATTTTTGTTCAAACCCTCTTGACTTTTAGACGAAATTCGGGCTTGGACAGCTTAAATGGTCTATGGCTAAGTAAAAAAGTTATGGGCTACAAAATAAAATGACATAAAGTAAAAAAAAATACCTTCAACGATTAATTGAATAGTCACTTTAGTTTATATTTTTAGAGCAACTTAACCTTCAACGTTTTATTTTGAGTCAAAATAGCCCTTATGCGGATAAAAATTGTTAAAAAAATTGTCGGTAAATAGTTTGAAATGACTTGACAAAATGATAAGTCAACAAAAAAAATATTATTTTATATTTTATATAATTTTATAAAATTATTTTTTTGACTGATGTAACGTTTTTTCAAGTCAACACATTTGTCTATATGATACTGCAATGTCAGAGTGCACTGCAATATAGGTTGGTCGCATCATTTCAAGCCATTTATCATCAATTGACTGACAGTTTTTATTCGTAGAGGGGTCATTTTGACCCAAAATGAAACGTTGAGGGTTGAATTGCTCTAAACAAATAGGGGCCAAAATGACTATTCAGTTAAACGTTTGGGCATTTTTTGGCTTTATGCCAAATAAAATTAAGGGTAAAACTACATCATATATCAATATATCATTGTTCTTTAAGTTTAATATTGATTACCCCACTAAACTAAAAATTGATATTATTTTAACACTGATTTTTCATTTAGGCTTCAATTATACCATTAGACTGTTAATATTCCTTCACGTCATCACACACAAACCGTTAAGATTTGTACATCATCGGTTTTAATGGTACAATGACATAATTAAAGCCTAAACTAAAGTTCAATGCTAAAATTATGTCGCTTTTTAGTTCAATAATATAATCGATATTAAACTTAAAATTTAGTCGTACATGGTGTAATGTACCCTAAAATTAAAAACAATCCAAATCTCCGTTAATGAGAAATTAAAGCCCAAAACATGATTAATACTTTTTATGTATCTAAAAGTGCCCAAATAAATGCGTAGAGATGACATCCGACAGACGGCATTAGAAATAGAATTCAAATGCCAAAATAGTAGTCAAAATAATCATAAATTAATTGTAATAAAACTATAAACCCCCACAAGATCCCGACACCTACATTAAAATAACATTTGGATTTTGCCTCCTTTTTGTTGTAGAAAAATAGAAGTCAAATAAAGAGTTTGGTTAATCCATTTAAAGAATGGGTTTATAGAATTACAGTAATCAATTGATTCATTCAACCTTCAAAGATTTAAAATAAAGCACTTTAGTTTTTTAATGTTGTACTTCTCGTCCAAGAATCACGGTTGGTATCTTTCGTTTGTGCTAGTGTGATATCAAGTTTTAATTAAAATTAGTTTAGTTTTAATGTTCAGCTCAATTCACTTTTTGTTGAGTGTTATGAAAATATAATACATTTATATAAGTAATGTATTTCATGTGCGGGTAGTGAATTTATTATTCTCACAAGTACGGATGGGCATGAGTCGGATTTTTGGCCCACTCAAACCTGATCCGAAAATAATTATCCTAAGCTCGAACCTGATCCGATCACATCTTTTAAAAAATCCGACCCCGTCTATTTAAAAAATCCAATTTTATGGACCTAATTGTAAAAAAATAATTTTAGGGGTTTAATTGTAAAAAAATAATTTTAGAGACCAAATTACAAATAAAAATTTAATTTTAAGGACCTAATTATAAAAATATATATAAAGAGGATTTTGTTACAAATATTCCTAAAAATATAAGAAAAATTACTCTATTCGTATCGGGTCGATTTTTTTTCACCTTAAACTCGAATCTGCTTCGACCTCCCATTAAGAAAAACCAAATCGACCTGAATTTTTAATTAAAAATATGATACGATCGGACCATGTTACTCAAAAGTGAATTTTTAGAGTTGGTGTGTTTCTATTTAAAATTTAGGGTTTAGGATTTAGTGTTTTAATTTATAGAATTTATAATTTCATATTTATATTTATAAGAAAAAATACGCACGACGAGTGACTACTGATTGTGAATACTCTTATTTGGAAAAAAGAATAATCATAATTATTTTTATAACTCTTACTAATAAACCAATAAAAGAGAATATACCAAGTCCTAAACACATAATTTTTTGACATACCTAAACACTTTAAATCTTACACGAATTTAAGCTATGAATTTTAAGCCTTAAATTTTAAAAATCTAATTCTAATCATAAAATTCATAAGCTACGAACTATAATTAATAAATTTTAATCCTAACTCGAAATGCTACCTTGAACGCCAAAATTTTACCTTACTATTTTTATGGGTTGAATTTGTTTAATTACTTCACTAAAAAATGAAGAAAATTAAGATTAATTTAATCAAGAAGAATTGATCCTATAATTCCAAATCTGACTTTTTTTAAGGAAGGGCCAAAATTTTCAAAGCCGGTTATTATTGCAATTAAATTGCATTTCTTTTTTCAAAATAAAGCACATGCAAGTTTTGGCATTTCAACTTCTAAATAGACCAAGAGCTTCTCTTCATATGAAATTGGAGACGAGAATCGCACTTTATATTAACCATGTCAACTTTTTTTTTTGTTTGTTCTAAAGTAATATCCTAGACTATTGTTCCAAAAAAAATAATAACCTAGACCAGAAGATAGAGAAAATAAAATGGGAGGTCAACGTTGAATTAAAAGGTGTGGGGACGTCACTTCATGTTTCATAGGGTAAATTTATCAAACTCGATAAATTATTAACAATTAATTTTAATGTAGGTGTATCTGGTCAGAAGATGTTGAAGTAATACTTCAAGATCTACTACGCGCCCAAGGATTTTTGTTCTTCTTAGCATTTATTGGTTTTGTACAAATTTTTACAAAAAAATTTGAGAAAGTTCAAGTGTCCGATATGAATTTTTAGATTTGTAGATTTATCGACATCAAATCCGTAAAAAAAAGAACAAACATCATTGTATTGATTTTTGATTCTACAATTTTGAGGGACTAAAATACAATTTTGCTATTATATTAATTTAAAAACTTTCATTTCTAAAGGGATTAAACTGAAAATTTATCATTTTTCAAGGGCTCTGGCCCTGCCTGATAGGACTGGGCATTTTAACCTACAGATCAGATTTGATTCGGAAACATTGGATAACTTATTTTTTAGAGCGAAAAAAAAGTGATTCGTATTTGATTCAGAAAAATTATATATTCTGTTTTTTGATATTATTTTTATTGAATATCTAATTTTTTAAATACTAGCAGTGAACTTATTTTTTAAAAAATATACAAAAAATAACTATAAATAAATAATAAAATAATAGTAATAGTAAATAATAAAAATTAGTAATATATGTGATAATAAATTAATGAAAATGATAATAATAAATATAATAAAATATAGAAAAATATATTATATAGGAATCATAATAAATAAACATGCTAAGAAATAAAGGAATAAAAATAGATTTTGAAAAGGTCAAATTAGTAAATAATTTTATGAAATTATATTACAATCAAAAGAGAATGACAAAGATAAAAATTAACTCTAATATAGCGAAAGATCCTTTATTTTCTCGGATTTTGAGATAATCAGAAACGTAAAATAGTGTAATTCATATCTTATTATCCGATTTTCTTTTGAATATTTGATCTGACTTTTTAAATCGAATCATTAGATCATATTAAATCATCATATAAACATATCAGATTTTTTTGTACAACCCTACTGCCCGTCCCATGCAAGTTAATGGTAATTATTTGATTTTTGGAAGCTAAAAAAACATATAAATTACAATAGGAAAAATTATACCCCGCTCAACGAACACTGCTGAACGCCACTAATACCGAATATCGTTGAACACCATTAAATTAATTATTAAAGATTAAAAATTTCAAGGACTCGACGTATAATTATAAATTATTTAAATTAAAATTTTAATTAGATTATTTTTCATATATACTATATATTTTTTATTTTTTAAATAATTAGATAAAATACTAACCTTAGTCAATTTAAAAAATAAAAACTTTAAACCCTGAACCTTAAAGTCTAGATTTAAACATTGAGTTTAGGGTTTAGGGGTTTTATTTTTTAAATTGACTAAGGTTGGTATTTGATCTAATTATTTTAAAAAATTAAAATATATAATATATATGAAAAATAATTTAATTAAAAATTTATTTTAAATAATCTATAATTATATGTTAAGTCTTTGAAATTTTTAGTTTTTATTAATTAATTTAATGATGTTCAACGAAATCCGTGGTGTTTAACGGTGTTCGTCGAGTGTGGTAGAATCATCTATTACAATATTGTGTTTTGAAGTCAATGGTTAGTTGGAAACAACGATGGGTTTGGTTAATTTTATCTTATAAAATAATTTTAAAAAAACAATAGAGTACCCTCGCAAGAAATAAACCCTTATTTTGTTGTCTTAAACGTGAGCAATAAGGACAAGATAAATAAGATGACACGAGTGTCCAAATTGATTAACAAGGTTGAGTAAATATGCATTAACCACGTATGTTTTTTAGGGTAAATTACTTCAATGGTCACGTACGTTTAATAAGTGTACACTTTTGATCATTGATTTCAAAAAATAAACGTTATGATTACTTATGTTTTCGTTGTGTAACTTATAGTCACTCGAATGTTTCTTGCCATTAAACATCAACAGGAAGCTAATCTGACATGAGTAAAATATAGGGTAAGCAATGACACTTATATTTAGTACGTGTACACTTTTGATCATTGATATAAAAGAATAAACGTTATGATCACTTATGTTTTCGTTGTGTAACTTATAGTCACTCAAATCTTTCTTGCCATTAAATATCAACGGGAAACTAATCTGACAGGAGTAAAATAGAGGGTAAGCAATGAAAGGGTTACTTACATTTAGTAAGTGTATACTTTTGGTCTCTAATTTAAGAAAATAAATGTTATGATCATTTACGTAAGTGAGCATCTTAGTAGTTTACCCTTTTTTTACTTTCCTCAGATCAGCTTCCCGTTAACGTTTAACGACAAAAAATATTTGAGTGACTATAACATTCATTTTTTGAAATTGATGACCAAACGTGTACATTTACTAAACGTAAGTGGACATTTCAGTAGTTTACCTTTTTATGTAGGAAAAGAAGAAGCTGGCCAACCGGCTGCGTCGAAAAACATGCATTAACCACGAATGTTTAAATTCAAATAAAATAATTAATATTCCCCTTAGGTTATAGGTTTTAAACCCACCAGGAGCACCCTCTTACTTCTTCTAGAGTCTCTACCTTCTCCTCTCTTATAGATAAGATTAAGATTAGAATTAAGATTTATACAAAATCGAGAAAATAATAAAAATATATTTTATCTCCCCAAATATATAATTTATTGGTGATCTCCATAAATTTAGACATTTTTAAATGATACTTTAACAACTAAGGTTAAATTACGTTGCTATCTAACAAGTCATAGAGTTAGCATTTTCTTTTAAGTTACTATAATTTGATTTTGAAAAATATCAACATGAACATAAAAACAACATTTTAATATAATTTAAGTTAAGATGGGCAAACTTTTTGATATATACAACGATACACTTGCAGATGTTGATACAGTAAGAATCATGCAGAGCTTCAATTATTGAATGTTGAAATTTTGAAATTACAAGTTGAAACATCTCAATCTCTTTTGTTTTTGCCGACTTCACTAGTTGCATTGCTATCTTGCATCCCTTTCTCTCCCTCTCACACATATGAATAAGATTTACTTAATCTGAAAAATTAAAATTTAATTTTTAGATTTTTTTGAACAATTTTTACTTAGAGGTCAAAAGAAGAAGGAGAAATTCGCTCCTAATAGATCTTGAACCCACAATTTAGAGGAAGAAGAATGTGTCAACTGAGAACTTTTAATCACATGTTCTAGAGATTGTTGACAAATTCTTAGACAGTCCAAATTATAGTTGAGATTATTCCTTAATATTCTTGTTACTAACCTTTTAATTTTACGTTGTGTAACTGAATCTTATATGTCTCAATTTTTTATATATGAGTTATGATCTACTTATACGATGTAAAACATATAATATTTTACGATAATTAAGATAATTGAATGAGATAAATTAATATCCAATATTAAACTTTTTTTTTTAGAAAAAAACTTAATATTTCTAACTTTTTAATTGCAATTGTTAATTTATAATCATTTGATAATCATAGATTGATGTAAAATTTTATTGATTTTATAACGATATACTTGCATATACTGACACATTAAGAAGCATGCAGAGCTTCAATTATTGAACGTTGAATTTTGAAATTACAAGTTGAAACATCACAATCTCTTCTTGTGTTGCTAATTTCACTAGTTGCATTGCTCACATTTTTCTTCTCCTAACCTTCCATTATATATGTGTAAGGTTTACCCTACACAGTATAGAAGCTAATAAAATATATTATATTAATTTTAAATTATTAGATGAGTTTAAATTTATAGTTGAGATCATGTCAAAAATAATTATAGTTAAGATTATTCACCTTTTCTTCTATTTTTTTATTTTAAAATTTTGATTGCAATCATCGATTTATACTTATCAAATGGAGCAAAATTCTTGTAAAACTTTTTAGTTATATATATATATGGGAGATAATCAGTTTACACTATGTAAAACTTGAAAGTTTTACACATATTGGATGAAAGTAAATGGATGAATGAGATTAACAGTAGAAAATGTAAAGATTATCACTTGAAAAAAAAATAATAAATTTTTTTAGCTATTTATTATCATCATCCAACGGTCAAAATAATGTGTAAAAGTAATTGAGTTTTACACAATGTAAGTGGATCCTAACTCTTTCTCTCTATATATAATATAAAATCATCTTATACCGTGTAAAACTTTTTAATTTTACACGGTATGTATATTATAATTATAATTATAATTTTATTTTTTTGGTTGTTCCCGGATCGACTCGCGTCGCACACCTAATTTTAGTAGGAGTCTCCCAACAAAAAATTTATGCAAACATAAAATTATACATAAATTTACTCATTTTAATGTGTAATGTCGTACGCAAACTTTAGTTTATTCAATTATTATCCACACGATACTATTAACTATTTTATATTTACTTATTACATACACATATAACTAGTGTTTTCAATTTGAAAATAACTAAATTTATGTTTAACAAATATGTATTTTTAAAATAAAATAAAAGTTCCATATGCATAATTATACAAAATCAAGATTTATGTATCAAAATGTATATTAATCTAAAGTTCATATTATTTTTAATATTATTTATTTATTTATTCTATACATAGTGGGTAAAGTTTTAAATGTTGATTTCATTATCAACATGACACTATTTTATATTTACTAAATAGGTAGAGCAGATAATAATATGCATTCGTTTGTATATATGAAATTTAAAATTTGATATAGTTTTCTAAAATCACCGAATACCATTATCAATATGACACTATTTTATGTTTACTAAATTGATGGAGTTATTGTTTTTTTTTTATACCAAAAGTAGAGTTATCTGTTTATAGATAATAAACACCATACGCAAATAGTTATAATTATTCGTGTGAAAAATAAGTAAATATGTTATTTTTAAATATGTAAAACTTGAATTAAAATTCATGTACATGTCTGAACAAAAACCAAATTTTATGTGTATAATTACATCAAGATAAATGTATAAAATTATACATTAAATCTAAAATAGCATAATTTTTAGATTGAAAAATTCTACCACGTGCGTCGCATATTGCTAAACACCACTAATGTTGAACACTATTAAATTAATTAATAAAGATTAAAATATTAATGACTAAACTTATAATTAAAATTATTTCAAAAGAAACTTAAAATTTAGGGCAAACTATATAAATGGTCACTACTTTTAGGGCGGTTTCATTTTGGTCACCGTACTTTTAAAATTTATGATAAAGTCACTCAATTTTTATTTCATTTTCGATATGGTCCCTCTTGATATTTTCAATTAACTAACGCTCAGTTAAAAATTATTCCAGCACTATTCATCTTCTTCATCACTTTACCGTCCTCCACTTTAAATTCTTCTCTACATATTCCAGGTGGTAAAACAACAACAACAAAGCTGCTGCTGCCCCTCATCATCACTGTGCCATACACGTCACCTGGACCGTGTCCCACAGTTCAAGCTCCACCTTGGCGAGTTTGTCACCACACATCCTACTGTTGGTAGCAACGTTGAAGAGCTTGTTTATAAAACCATCCAATTTCTCGATGATTTAATTTCTGGGTTTCGTTTCCTTAATCTTAATTAGTTTAATTTTATCGAAATAGTTTGCTTTTTCCCTGAAGAATTGGGCGGCTTTGTATATTAGTGCGTTAGCTCAATGATTTGAATCTTTGGAATAAGTTTTGAGGGGTTGAATCAAAAAGGTTTAAAACTTGGAAATCTTTTTTTTTTGTTTTCATGTCTTGATTATGTAGCCTGTTAAATGGGATTTTTGCTGATTCTGATTCATGGTGAATACTTTTCTAATTATGATTTTAACGTTATGAAATTAACAAAAATATTAGAAGGGGGGTTAATTACTTTACTGCATCGCCTTTGATACTAAGAAATTAGTTCTTGGAGCATGTTTGATACTAAAAAAATTGTTTTAGGAATTAGGATTCCTCAATTGTTTAGAAGTTTTTGTGCCCCTGTTGAAGCCGTTTTTGGGTGCTGGCACATTTTATTCGTATTCTTTCATGTCTAAAGAATGTGCGTGTTTCCTAGAAGCCAATCATGTTCGCTGGGGAAGCAAAGAAGCTGGAGGATAAGCTAGCGAACGCCGCCGTCGGGAAAGCGTTTATGTTACAGACGGTGCTGTGCAGAGAGTTTCAAAAAATTCAACGGCACCAACATTATAGACACTTTCAGGGTCCTATTGCAAATAGGCGTTGTCCTCACTTTTGTTGATTTTACCACTTGGAATATGTAGAGAAGAATTTAAAGTGGAGGACAGTAAGGTGATGAAGAAGATGAATAGTGCTGAAATAATTTTTAACTGCCACATCAGCATTAGTTAATGAAAAATAACAAGAGAGACCGTATCAAAAATGAAACAAAAGTGGGGTGATTTTATCATAAATTTTAAAAGTATGGTAATTAAAATGAAACCGCCATAAATATTCATTGACCATTTTGTAGTTTATTCTAATTTAATTTTAATTTTCTTTTGAAATAATTTTAATTATAAGTCTAGTCCTTAAAATTTTTAATTTTTATTAATTAATTTAATAGTATTCAGCGTTAGTAGTGTTCAACGGTGTGCGACGCACGTGATAAACTCATCCTTTTAAATTTATCTTAAACATATTATATAACGATATATCAACTGATATATGTTTTATTACTAAATTTATTTTTTATATCCATTTTTTGTGAAGTTGTAAATTTTATCGACGAAATTAGAAGAAAAAAACGAGAACTATTTTTTTCTGTATATGTTATATTACTAAATTGGTTAATAAGGTTTGGAAATTGCAATTAATGAACCACAAAAACAATTATATATAATAAACTCATATTTATGTACAGTCTCATCATTATTTAGATGACCATGAGTTGGTGAAAGCCCATCGGCGGATGTGGAGATAACGGCGACAACAGTGGCATGTTAAAAATCCCCTTCGTATCGTTATCCAAATCCAAAAACGACCTCCAATTTGACGGCGTCAAAGGTGCATCACCGTTATCTCTTGCTTTCGTCGCATCGTCATCGTTCTCTCTCTTCACGCTCTTAACTTGAGTTTCTTCCCCAGCGTCGCTGTCGTCTCTGCTCCGTTTCTTCTCTACGTTGACGGTGGTTACATCTAACCTCCCAGCTTCGAGAGGGAAGTTGAGAATGGCTTTGGAGCCCCGTAGCTTGAAAGCGGCTCTATCGTAAGCCTTAGCGGCTTCTATGGCGGTGTCAAAGGTTCCCAACCAGATCCGTGCACCTTTCCGGGTAGGATCTCGGATCTCAGCTGCGAACTTCCCCCACGGCCTTTTTCGGACACCTCTGTAATGCTTACTTTCCTCTTCGGAATTTGAATTCTCCGGCTCTGCCTTGGCTAATTCGGGTTTACCGAAATGAATCCACTCCACTTTATGCGGGAACGAGATTTTCAGCGACGGTTTCCGATTCTGAGAATTGGAACCCGAATTCGAAGAAGGTTGAGGTTTTACAGCAGAAAATTGAGCGATTTGAGGTTTAACTTCAAAGTTAAAGACATTGGCGTTGGAGGAGAAGGGCTTAGGAGTCGTGAGATAGACAAATTGAGGTTTGGATTCAAATTCGAAACCTGGGAATTTGGGAGAGAGCTTGAAGAAATCATCACCGTCAAGGGAATCAGAGCTGGAAGTTTGAGAGTAGAAAGACTGAGAAGGAGACGTGGAAACCTCAGATTTTGATTCAATTTTCCATCGATTTTGAGTTGAAAAGCTCCCCAATCCCACCGGAGAAAATTCATCGAGTAAATATTGTTCGATATATTGAAGTGCACTGCTAGTTTCCATAACCAAAAAGAAGGAAAAACTAAGAATTTCAGAGGCGAAAAAAAAGAAAGAATAGTGAAGGATATTTGAAATTGTGGGTTAGGGGGGGGGGGAGTGGAAACGTATTTATAAGGGGTAAGGCAAGTTGAATTGGATGACTTTTTCAACGGAGTTTCGATGATGGTACAACGAAGCAACCTGCCTGCAAAATGACAAACTGGTTGACAACGTAGCGGACGTTTATGTGGGTCGGGTCGGGTCGGGTCGGGTCGGATAAGATCAAAATTTTATCTTATGAAATTCACAAATAAATTTAACCCTTTATTATTATTATTGTTGTTTTTTTTGGGGGAAAGAGATAAAATCAAAGAGTAAAAAATAATGTTAATGACATGTAATTGTCATGTCAGCAAAAATTAGTCTATGTCAATACACATGATTAATATGTTATTTTTTATTTATGTTTTAATATTCGAATGACCATAATAGGATTAAATCTAAAGTTTATGCATTTTATGCAATTTAAAAACATTTTTTTGAATATTTTTATGATTTTAAATTTTTTTGATGTGGTATATAAAATATATAATGTCATGTTAACATGAAATACATGTAGACTACCATACAAGATAGACACAAGATTTTATATTAGAGGGGTGAATTATAAAATTTTAAAGGGACGAACTTATAAAATTTTAGAATGAGCGAAAATAAATTTTAATAGAAAATACATAAAAAAGATTTTAATTTTTTTTTAAAATAATATATGACTTCAAATCTATTAAGATTTTAATGTTTTGACAATATTTTGATTAAAAAAGTAATTTATTCTTTTGAAAAGGTTGATGGTCAAATTTAATTAAAAAAGAGTAAAGATCAATTTTATTGAAAATGTAAATGTTGAAGGTTAATTTTATCATTTTTGTCATAAAATATAGAGAACCAGATATCAACTCAAATAGTTTAAATTATTTTAATAATAATTAAAATTATAATTAACTATAAAATTTATGTCATGGAGATTTTTTTAATTTAGTTTGCTTTTACTTTGCTCTATTTACAACAATAATTTTTGAATACATGATATTACTTAAAGAATGTAACGTTTTATTTTATTAGACCAAATTGTAATTGGTAAATAAATCTCTATCAACGTCCAAAATGAATTTTAGCCTTTAAACATTTGTCAACTCTTTTAGCCCTCAAACATTTTTAAAAAAATTATTATTATTAAATATTTTATTTTTATTTTTATAGCATATGGACATATAGTTAACACTAGTTTTATCAAAAGATAAAAAAATAAGGGTAAAACTTTGATACACAAGCTGTGTAAAATTAATTTTACACAAGCATGTGTATTTACACTATAAAAACCCAAATCTTAAATTTCTAACTCTAACCCTAAAAACTAAACCCTGACCCTTAAATTATATACACTAAATTCTAAACACTAACCTTAAATTCTAAACCCTACAACCTAAACCCCTAAATTTTAAACCCTAAACTAAAACCCTAACCCCTAGATCTAAAAGGCATGTGTAAACTAAAGTTTACACAGCCTGTGTATCAAAGTTTTTTCCAAAAAATAAAGGGTAAAACTTTGATACACATGCTGTGTAAAATTAATTTTACACAAGCATGTGTATTTACACTATAAAAACTCAAAACTTAAATTATTAACCCTAACCCTAAAAACTAAACCATATACACTAAATTCTAAACAGTAACATTAAATTCTAAACCCTACAACCTAAACCCCTAAACCTTAAACCTAAACTAAAACCCTAACCCCTAAAACTAAAATGCACGTGTAAACTAAAGTTTACACGGCATGTGTATCAAATTTTTTCCAAAAATAAAATCAACTTAACGAATTCATTATTTTTTCATTAATTGACTTAATTTGATAAAATTAAAAGTTAACAGTTCAAAGAGACAAAAAATATAAATTAAAATGTTTTTTTAAAACTTTGAATGTAAAAGATATAATTCAAATATTTAATGATATAATAATCAGATGTGATTCATTTTAGACAATAACGAGAAATTCAAGGCACAGTTCGTTTTTAAATGAAATTTATTTTATTTAAAATTATTCTCGTAAGTAATATTTTTTATACAAACATAAACTTTATCAATCATATAAGACAAAAATTTTCAGCTTCACCCAAGTATCTCAACCTATAAACAAATTTATTTTATTTAGTTTTGATAAACCCTCTTCGCCAGGTTCATTGAAAGAAGCAAGTAAAATAGAGGAGTTCACGGCGGCCGGCGGTTAAGGCAATTTGAAATCGAGATGATTAGCGTTATGTTTGGTTGGCTTATGACTGACTTGTTATTTTATTTAACACGCTTGTATTAAGGTTAATAATCACATGTGTTAGCATATGTGATATTTACTACGTTGTATTATTTAATATGTAAGTTGGGTGATATTTATCATTAAGGTAGATGTAGTATTTATGTAGCACGCTATTTTAATTTTTTTTAATATATTACTTTTTTTAATTTTTTAAAATTAAAGTGAACTAAAATTATTAGATAATAATAATAGTAGTAGTAGTAAAATTAAAGTGAACTAAAATTATTATTATTAGATAATAATAATCGTTCCTGCTAATCCATATCGTCCACAAGAGTCCAAAAAAAGCCATGTTCTAGATTGGTTTGACGGAAGGTTTAAGATCTTGACAATCTTATACGGTAAATAGTGTTTTAATCTCACTCGAGAATACAATCTGCATCTTTCACATACTACACCATTATTGTCACAGTTTCAAAACAACATTGCAATGGATGAATAAATGATTAACTGATTCAGTTTCCTTCGAGCATAAAGCACACAGACTAGATGACATGTTTAGTACGCCTCGTTTTGTTAATTCATACCCGGTTGGTAGTCTATACAGCAACGCCCCTCACATGAAAGCTTCCATATTTGGTGGTGCAAGTCCTGACCACACAGTTCTCCAATGATAGCCAGCCTCGACTCCATCGCCATAAACATTTTTACAGAATGCTTTCGAAGAGTATAAGCCATTTGAAGATCCATACCATTTTAAGCAATCTGCACTATTATAGCCTCTTATTGCTCTGTTGATGATGGTAACAAAATTATCCCATGTGCTGATCTCTCAATCAAAAAATGGTTGTGAAGCTCGATGTTCCATTCCCATTTCACATTGATTAAGTTGCCAAAATCATCAATCTTACTTGTTTTTTTACATCTACATCATGTACTCTCGGAAATGCAATTATGATATTTGGGACTTTAGTCCAAAACTCCTCCCAAAAATCAATAAAACTTCTGTTTCCAAATGCGAATCTTATATTTTCAGTAAACACATCATTCACTAGAGCTAAAGGTCGAGTTACATTCTTCCAAATCCAAGAAACATTTCTTCCCTGAATCGGTCTCGGCATAAGAGATGTGTTATCATAGCCATACTTGGCTACAACAACTTTCCTCTAGAGGCTATCAGATTCATACTCGAACCTCTAATTCCACTTGTTGAGGAGCGCCCTGTTCCTTATCTTCAGATCGATCAAGCCCAAACCGCCCTGAGATTTTGGTTTGCACAAGTTCTCCCAACTGACCCAGTGAATTGTTCATTACAGGAACCCCACAAGAATTTCGCTATTAATTTATTCAGTTCGTTAGCTACTGCAGCAGGCATTTGAAACAAAGCTAAATAATATACGGGCAAATTTGATAAAACATATTTGATTAGCGCAATCTGCCCTCCAAAAGATAAGCCTTCCCTTTCCACCCCTCGAGTATCTTTTGAAATTTCTCAAAAACAGACAGCCACAACGCAACAGAGTTACAGCCATGGCCCAGGGGTAGCCCAATGTACTCTGTAAGAAAATATCTAAATTATAGGTTTAGTCTACGATTATAATTATAAATCCTCATTATAATTTAAAGGCTTAATATACTTTTTTTCCCTAAAATTTATCTGTTTTTTAATTTGCCTCTTAAATTACGTTTTGTCTATTTTTGCCCCCTAACATTTTCGACGTTACTTACATTGTCTCTTACCGTTAAAAAAATTTATCTTGACAAATCAGAACGCACCAAGTTATTTTTTAATTTATTTTTAAATTTTAAAATAAAATAAATATATTAAAATATTTATTAATTTAATTATATTCCCAAAATACCTAAAATATCCCAATCTTCATCTTCCCCAACCTCCCATTTCCCCTAAACTCATATGGGAAACGAATGGTTTTCCATGGCTTCAATACTCCTTCCTCCACGAAACCTTAATTCCTCAAGCTTCACCTCCAAACTCAACTTGCCCCACTTTTCTCTCCCCATTAAACCTCCAAATCCCAACACCAGAACCTCCAAATCCCACTTTTCTCTATTTATATCAAATTCCAACACCAGATCTGTGTTGACACCATGGGTCGGTTTATTCAATCCATACTCGAAATTCAGACTATTTTAGATCGGATATAAAAAAATTTGAATTGTTTTTGCTCGATAATGATTGATATATGCTTTAACCACACTGAAAATAGAGATCTGGAATAAATTTAGAGGTTCTAGTGTTGGGATTTGGAGGTTTAATGGGGAGAGAAAAGTGAGTTTGGAGGTGAAGTTGGGGAATTAAGGTGAGGTTTTGGCTGAGAAACATGTTTGGGGAAAGAAATTATCTCTTTTTTCTCGAAAATCAAACGGAAATAGGTGAGAGTGATTCAAGGTTGAGGAAGGGAAATAGGTGAGAATAAATCAAACAAAATGATTTTTTTGGGCATTTGCAGCCATGGAAAACCACACTGAATTTATACCAGGTCTCTATTTTCAGTGTGGTTAAAGCATATGGGTTTAGGGGAAATATGAGGTTGGGGAAGATGAAGATGGGGATATTTTAGGTATTTGAGAATATAATTAAATTAATAAAATTTAATATATTTTATTTTATTTTAAAATTTTAAAATAAATAAAAAATAATGTAGTGCGTTTTGATTGGTCAATACAAATTTTTTTAACGGTGTTAACTTTTTAGGGGTAAAATAAATAATGACGAAATGTTTAGGGGGCAAAAATAAGCAAAACGTAGTTAAAAAATAAAACGTGTAAGGTTTAAAGGAAAAAATATTTTAACCTAGTTTAAATATTTTCTTTTTTAATAAAACTAGCGATTTCAATAGAAAATAATTACAATATTTGAATGGACTAATTTATAAAGTTATCATTTTTCAAGGAGACAAAATATAATTACTACAATTTCTAAATAGACTAAATAATAATTTTGTCAGAGCATATATATGGGAAAGTTACAGTTTGATATTCATATTAAAAATTTCAAATACGTGTCAAAGATGATATGATAATTTAAAAACTAATAATATAAGAAAGCATGACATTGAGAAAGAAGACAATTGTATCTTACAGGAGCATGTAAAAATCACGTAAGAAAAATGGGTTGTGTTATAATGGTTACGTCTGCAATAAAAAGTCTCCACACGAGAGCTCTTTTTCAAACCTAAACTACAATGCAAGTGGGTCCCATGGAAGCATGATTAAACCCAATATTACTTAATTTACCACTTCTTAATCACCCTACATTGTTTGGTTATTAATATGTGGTTAAAGTTCTCCGGCGCTGCTACATAATTTTGAGATTAATAATAAGAATTGTTACTTATCTTTATTGATTAGATACGATCGGTTACTTATAAAATTCTTTCTTTAAAAATATTTTGAAATCATTTACATGCAGTAGGATTATAGAGACCAGTGACAGAACTTTATTGGGATTAGTTAGACAATGACCCTCGCAAACTATTTAAAAAATAAGAACAATTATGATAAAATAGCTCTTTAATTCCTTAAAAAATATATAATTTATTATTAATCATTTTAAATGTAAAGTCTTTTAAAAAATATATAATTTATTCTACAATTGTGCGGTTTGTTGGTAAAGTCATAAACATTTTTAATTGGGAAATCGATTTGTTTACTAAAAACACAAGGGAAAACTACATGAATAATATTTAATTTATTTTCGCGTTTTTGTTTTAGTACCTTAATTATTATATTTGGTAAAATAATACTTAACGTTATATTTTTATTCTGTTTTGGTACCCAATCGTTAAAAACCAACGGAAATAATGATGTGACTTGGTATAATCACAGTTTTAGTTCAAAACACTTATATATATTCTCGTCAAGAGAGATTTGCAAAGCTTTGATCCCATTTTGTCCCATCTCTTTTTCACCCTCTCGTATTCTTGTTGGTATATCGATCGTGGAGTTTGGATTCTCCAATGGACCCCACATTATCCTCTCATTAGTCCCTAAATCCTCAAGTTTTGATTGTCCTTAGCATGTTTGTTAAACCCAAAACCCAAAAACGTATTCAACTAGATGAAAAAGAAGAAGAAAATTAAGGAATTTGTAATTTTAATCTAAAAATTAAAATAATGTTTAAATTGATATAATTTCAGACTAAATTGATAGATTGTATAAGTGTTTGGACTAAAACTGTTATTAAACCAAGCTACGTCACTATTTCTGTTAATTTAAAATGACAGATGTACCAAAACATAACAAAAATATAATGTTAGGTGTCATTTTACCAAAAATAATAGTTGGTGTATCAAAATAGTAACACGAAAATAGGCAAGGTACTATTTATATAGTTTTCCCAAAATACAATGAGTTTTCTTTTTGCTTATTTAAACTCTCAATTTTTTATTCATTTAAATTTTGTCCCGTTTTATTTTTACGATTAATTATACTTTTTACCTTTTAATCTTAATTTCTGACTTCGTTACTGATAGTTTGGATGGGTCATTAATATAAACTTATTATAATGCTATTTTAAATTGTACGTAGTCATCGTCTACCATGTCTGCAATGCAGAATATTACGTGCATCGGAAACACTTGTTTGGGCCTAGAGACATCAGTCCTCTGTGTTATATACAGATAAGCATGCCTTGCTGAGATATTATGGGGTTTAAGAATTAAAATTAGGCAGGTCTGATTGATTTTGGGCTGGATTAATCTGTAACAGTTCAATTTGTGTTTTAGATTTTTTAGATTAACTTGGTTCGAGTCTATTTTAATTAGAGTAAACTACATCATATACCACTAGACCATAGTCGTTGACTCGAAAATGTTACTGAACTTAAAAAAATATTCAAATCTAATATTAAATTTTAGTTTTAAACCCAAAAATACCACTTTGTCGTTAACTCTAAACGGTGACGTGGCAAACGACGAGTCAGGTGGAAGATGCACCAAAATGACGCCGTTTTGTTGAAGGAAATATAATATAAACATGTATTTAGAGAGGTTTGAACTCAAGAGCTTTAATATGAGATTATATAATATTTTACGACAAATATTATATATGTCAAACTGCATTTGATATTAATTGAAATTATTCTATAAAAATAAGATTAATATATAAATAATATAAATATATTATTTGCATATATATATCAATATATATAAATAAAAATATATTATGTTATATTTTTATATATTATTTAAAAAAACTCCAAATTCCAAATCATAGAATTTAAGATTTATGTTTTTTTAAATAATATATTTATATTGTAAATAATATATAAAATAATATATTTATATTATAAATAATATACAAAAATATAAAAATAATATATTTTTATTTATATATTTATATATATAATATTTTATATTATTTATTTCATAGAATAATTTGAATTAATATCAAGTGTAGTTTGACATATATATATATTTTATGTAAAACATTATATAATATATTGTTGGTTCTATGGTTAAAGTTTAAGCTTCGCATTTGAAGGTCTTAGGATCAAACCTTTTTAAATGTATTTTTTATTATTTTTTCTTCCAGTAAATCGATGCCGTTTTGAATAATATTAGGCTTCAAAATTATCACACCAAAACGACGTCGTTTTAGTACATATGTGGGTCGTCGTTAGCCACGTCGACGGAGTGATATTTTCAAGTTTAAAAATTAAAATTTAATGTTAGTTTTGGACTTTTTCAAGTTCAACGGTATTTTCGAATCAATGGTCCTTTTAATTAAGATGTTTTTGGGTTTGAGTTAGGTTCGGATTTAGATCCTTTCAGGTTTGGGCCTTTTCGAATTTTAGTTAATTTGATTCCAAATAAGGGTTTAAGTTTAGGGTTCGATGTTTTAAGTCATAGAATTATGAGTTTGGATCATTTTGAGCTCTAGTTATGTTAAATTAATTGTTTAGGTCATTTGATCGATCAGTTAGACAGACCTACCGTTTTATTAACTAAAAATTTAACATTTTTGAAAAAAGAACTTTTGCCAAATTAGGGTCAATGGAAAAATTTATCACGTTATTGTTTAAATGTTCAATAGTTTTAGGGATTAAATTAACAGTTTTACCAAACCAAGGGAGCAAGGCCCCTGCCAGCCTCATGGTGCTGCCCATGGAATCGCAGTTAATATGGTTGAACCGGGGACTAAAGGTCTGACTTATTTTTACAATATTACCCATGAGTTAGGTCTGCTTTTACAACAACAAAAGATCACTGTTAGTATTTTAACCGAAGTAATTAATAGTATTTTAACTGAAGCTGGAAAGACAAAACATGAACAATTTACAGTATGTTGTTAGGTGCAGTGCAGCAACAAACGAGAATGCAAGTCACTCAACAATGCGGTGGCCATTGGCAAGGCCTACCCCCTTTCTTTTCACTACTTCCCTTTCATTGATTTTGAACCTAATTTAAGAACACCACCAACACTGTTTAAAAACTAAGCTTCATATTTTCAAAAGAACGCATTCCAAATAGGTAAATCACATAAACCCAGACTCTAAAAACTACACCCACAATCTCAAACGGTATGAAGCCATCATAAATCTCCTTCTTGACATTCGGTTTTGGTGTATCTCCTACGATTGAGGTATCCATTTGAAGATCCCAACGGTGATGAGGCCTCTCTTGGAGGATGAATAACATATCTTCGTTCGAACTCCTTCCAACGGTGGATGACGGAGACCGGAGTATAAAAAATTAAGATGTTCAATGTTAGATTTATAATTCTGGGTGTTTTTCGATTAAATGGATATCGGATTCGCGTTTATGAGGGAGAAACGAGTTTAGCTGAAAATTTTTAGACTAATCAACTGTCGTTGACGACTCGGTGCACTGACAAATCTAAAAAAAAATGTTAAGATTTAATGGTCAAAATTGATTAAATGATTTAATCGATTCAATTTCTTAGTTCAAGAGCTTAATTAATTAAATTTTTTAGTTAAAGAACTTAATTAGGTACAAAAATTCTCGAGACTTAATTATTATTATTTTTCAGAAATTAAAGGGCTTCTTAAACCCTTATAGCATAGCGTAATGAAATCCTATTTAGATAATAACTTTCCATTAGTGCTAAAGTGCATCCTTTTCCAGTCTCATCCACTTAGGTAAATGGAAACGAATAAGGAAAAGCACTGGGTACATTTTTAGTGCTCCGCATCAACAATATAAGACATGATGCATGAAAAGATAAACACCGCACCTCCTCAGTGCCTATCATCTTTTCTTTTCCTCTGGTAACTAATTGGCTGATCCCAGATTCTCTCCATCCAAACACAGATACATTATATACCAACTTGTAAAGTACTGCAAAAAGAGAGAAAACGGAGGCCAATTCCGTTTGTTAAGAAAAAGAAACCATTAAAATGTGTTTCGACATGTATACGTTGTAGGGTTTGAAACATAGTTATCATAATTGATTCCATCGAATACGAGAATCACGCTTAGGTAATTTTCGGGTTTCTGCTCTCAAGTAGAGATGAGCGTTCAATCGAATCGAATCAAGTCAAACAATTTTGAATTAGTCAAGTATACGAGTCTTATTTTACGACTCAAAATTTATTTGAATTTTTTTCAATTCGAGTCGAATTTTTAAATTTCTGTACAAATATAATTGTAATTATTTACAATGTTATAATACCGATTAATTTCAATTTAAACGAGTTTTTATATCCATATACAATATACATATATATCACTTCATATTTTCTCATATGTGATGTATATATATATGATTATATTTTGATATGCAAGCTGTGTAAAAAAATTACACAATCCTTTATATTTAAGCTATAAAATCTAAAACCTATATTTTTAGCCCTAACACCTTAAAACATAAACCCTAAACCCTAAACCTTAAATTTTAACCATAAACCTTAAATTCTATCTCCTACACTCCTAAACCCTAAACCATAATCAAAATCTCTAAACTCTAAAATTGAAAAGCTTGCGTAAACTGTGTATCAAAATATTTTCTATATATATATATATATATATAAGTTAGAATTAAGAGACTCGACTCGAACTTAAAAATTGATCCACTTATTACTAAAAATTTTAAGTTATTTGAGTATTCGAATTTTTATTTCACAACTCAAACTTTATTTAAAACTTTTTCGAGTCGAGTTGAGTTTATAAAATTTTAAGTCAAATCAAACAGAGTAGAATTTGGTTTTGCTCACCCTAACCGGTGATAGCCAGCTCTGTGCTGACAGGTGGCGGAGGCCCTGTGTCGTGCAATACCTATTTTTCATCCTCATGATGTAAAACATTTGTGCTTCTGATTAATAAAACTTTAGGGGCATTTTTTTCCTCATTTTGCTGTCTGAAATTGAGTTTCGGTTTGAGCTCGAATATGAAGGAAATTTTTAATGAGATGCATTTAAAAAAGAGAATATCTGAGAAATTTCCTATTGAATCCTGCATTTTCATCTTTTTAAAAGTATTCTTTGTGGAATTCATAGATTGTGTGCCAAGGCTGATGATCGACCATGTCAGTATTTCATGGTCCCTCCCACGAATGAACCCTAATTTTTCCATGGTTCCATTCAAAAAGAGAAATTAGAAAAGAAGAAACAAAGTGTTACATTTTTTTCACCACAAAAAAAAAAATCATTCAAAATTGATGACTTGTTCTTTGCATTACTATCTTTACAATATTGAGAAGGAACCTTCATATTTTTAAAACGTTTTACAACATTGCGAATGAAAGTTCAACTGTTAAAGCCGACAAGATTTGCCTAACTAATTATTTGTAAGTTGATTAACTTGACGTGCCATTTCCTGATATTAGCATCTAATTTATTATTCTATAATTAGCATTCAATCGTTAACCATAGAATCAAAAGCCATCAACCATAGAAGACATGAAACTTTTAGCTTAATTAGTTGGGAAATAGCCTAACATCTTTACGTTAATTTAAACAGGAACAGGGGAATTTTGAGATTGGTCTCGTATAAGAGTTTGAAATTATGTAAGAAAATTCCAAAGTTAAAAACAATTAGAGACTAGAATATTTCAATTTCAAACAAATATCAGAGACTCGTGCGTGACATTAATCCATGGGATTGGAACTTTTGGTCAAGAGTTTATAGTAATTGCAAATTGCGAGAACAAAAGAAAAAAAAAAAGGGAGTTGAAATACTATTATATGGTTTGTATTTCATTCTTTGGTATATCTAAATTAATAATTTTGTCCCGGAGATTTATAGAATGATTGGATCTTTGATTTTTTTGTAAGTGGGATTCAAAAATTTAAGAATAGGTTCAATTTTTTTTATAAAATGGATATATAATTTACATTTTCTCCCTCTTTACACACTAAAATGATTTTTTAAAGAAAAAAAATCAACACTAAAAAGAATTCCCCAAAATGAGGGTGCAATTGTTCCCTTGGGGGCGATGTAGGTCTGCCACTAAATAACTGTTGTAGCAGCATTGTATTTTAGTAGCAGTTCACTATTTTCTTAGATGAACCCACTCCCATTTTTTTTTTTACTTTTGTTATATATAAAAAATTAAAAAAAATAGATTAATTATAAATTTGCCTCCCTATTTTTCAAATATTAATGTTTGTCTCTTCTAACTCCTAATCATGACACCGTCGATGTATATGTAACATTTATTCAAAAATTATATATATTAATTTGCATGCATTTGTCACGGGGCTAGACTTTAGCCAGTTGAACCGTGCGGCCTTGGTCGTTTCCTCGGTCAAAACCACGACTAAGTCAGCCTAAATCCCTTATCACGACCTTAGGCGAAGTTCTCTTGACAAACGCCTAACTCAGCCAGAATTCTCGCTCCGAAAGATCAAACACTTCCCGAAGCCCTCGAACGAAAGATTGTTCTAAGCGGAAGCTAATCAAAAAACAACGGAAAGAGATTGGCAACAAGAACAATGAAGAACATTCAAGAACGCGAAGAACACTCAGAGAGTTTAGAGTAAATGCTTCTTTGTATTACTCAAAGTGATGGATGATGAAGTGATACAATGAGGGGTGGGTAGGCCTCTATTTATAGTTGAAGCCCCCTACATCCAACGGTTCAGTTTAAATTACATCAACGGTCGAGATTGATCTTATCTAATCAAATCTCAATTCAAATCTCTAATTATCACAAACATTATCTACAAATTATATTTCAAATAAATGGATAATGCTTTGACCAAATTACCCTCCTGAATCCTCCATGGATTTGGCTAAGTCTGGTG
Organism: Hibiscus mutabilis; assembly: GCA_019671005.1. Lineage (NCBI taxonomy): Eukaryota > Viridiplantae > Streptophyta > Magnoliopsida > Malvales > Malvaceae > Hibiscus > Hibiscus mutabilis. The sequence continues at coordinate 3,240,649 of CM033716.1, forward strand.
GTCTTGTGGGCTTTCTAGCATTCTCCAAGTGCTAGGCCAAGTGTGATGGTCTTGGCAAGCCTGTTACACCGCACACAACCTCTTTCGCTGATGTTTGTGCCAATGACTCAGTCCCAAAAGTTTGGTTCGTGACATTCTCCCTCACTAGACTTAGCGACACCCTCGTCGCTGCACTCGAACGATCTTGGGCAGGGTCAACTTGTTTACTCATTGATGCCTCAGCTTTGTGCAATGCTCCCATATGAACTGCTTGCCTCGGCTCAAACTACCATTGAATATCGCATGCTAAGACGCATTTCGATACATCTCCCTCGTAGAAGCCTTCTCCTACAACCTTAGGTTTACCTCGACTCGGACATTCCTGGTCCTGCAGCAAAGTCTTGGGTGTCACCGCGTTGAACACCGGACGAACTCTCAGACTCGTCAGCCCATCTCTTTGGATCCTTAGAACTCTAAAAGGTCCCTTCCAATCATTGTTTCCCCCGCACCGATGGTTAGGTCCAACTCGACCTACACTCATCAAACTCGGCAAATCAAACTCAAAAACACCAGAGTTGGGTTTGAGATGTACCTTTCTCTCGGTCGTATTTACTCTAAAACGTGTAAACCCTTCTTTCTCCACGGAGCCTGACACTCTTTGCATCGAACCTTCCTCACTAAAGTTCGTTGCTCGCATCAGCTCTTCTTCCACGAAGTTCGTTGCCCCACTCTACATCGACTCTTCTTCCCTGAAGTCCGTTGCCCTTGGTTGCATCCGCCATCTTAAACCAGAATTTGGTTCTCTCTTCTCGCATCGATTCTTCTTCTTTGAAGATCGATGCCTCTGCTTGCGTTGTCACTTCTTACCCGAAGTCCGCCGCTTCTTTCCCACCTTGCTCATAGGTGACGTCTTCACGGTTGCTATGTCCCTCAATGGCTCAGCCCTCTTCGACACTCTACTGGTTTCAAAAGTAATGTTCTTTCCCTAAACATCCTCAGCAAGCTCTTTCCCAGCCTTCCCGGACATCTTCAACCCATTCTGCTTATAGTCTCCGCTTACCTTGGTAGAACTAGACAACTTCAAACCAAGCCTCACAGGCTCACTACTCTCATTGTCTTTCATCTTGGACCCTTTGACTCGAATCAGGCATCTCTGCAACTTGTGAGGCCCCTTACATCGGTAGCACTCCAATTGATTCGTCTTCACCCTCGGCTTAACAATTTTCTCACACGCTATCGCACCAGGTCTCGACCTTGGCTTGACTACTTTGGCACTTGTAGTCGAACCATGGCTCTCACATCGCTTGGCGACATTGGCACACACAATCGCCCTAAGTCTCGCTACTTCTCCTTTTGACTCGTCGGCTGTCTTCACCATGGCAGCCAGGCGATTCTTCTCGGGACATCTCATTATCAAATGATGACCATCACAAAAGTAGCACTTCAACTTCTTGCTCCCCTTCTTCTCCGAAACAGACTTAGCTTCACCATTCCCCTAGTATTTCGAACTAGGCATGTTGACTCAATGTTAGCTTGCTTACTTCTTGCAGGCTCGGTTAGAGGTTCGACAACTGCTACGGCCTCTGAAAGTCTCTGGGCATCATCTTACTCTAATGCTAGCTTCGCCCCTGATCTAAGTCCCTCTAAGAAGGTCTTGAGCACACCCTATTCACTTATTGCGGTCTTCAAACTGAGCAGCTCCTTCTTGAGCTCATCCACCTCGTTCCGCAAAGCCTCTCTCTCGGCTTCACGAGTATTACTCATTCGGGTAGCCACCAACTCGTTGAGAACTCATCATGTCTCATCCTTGAATCGATCCTCCATGGACTCTACTTTGTCAAGGCGGGACTCGACAACACCTTAGGTCTCCTTGGCCTCATCGGTGGATTCCCCAAGTCTAACGACCCTCTTCCCTAACGACATCAATTCCACATTTATTGCCTCCATTGTATCTTGAAGGGATTTGTCTTGTTGGTCTAACTTCTCGTACATCGAGGCGAGAACTTCTTACAACCTCCTCGCGAATTTCCCCTTGAGAGAATCCACTTTCTCGAACAAGTCTTCTACCTAAGACTTGAGAGTGAAGGTCCTATCATTAAAACCCTCAATATAATCTCTTACCTCGTTCATCGTCAATGTTCTCCAATAGTTTCCACTACGACACTCATTGCCTTTTTCCCACGAAAACACCATTTCCCTGATGCGCCATCTCGATCTCTATTTTGCCATGATCTAGTCTGATCCCCTATCACTTTGACTAACTCGAACCCAAATTCTCACCACGCTTGACTGCACCTGCAAGCTGGTCTGAACGCAAGTCCCTTCTTCGACTTGCTCTGATGTCACTTGTCACGTCTGTAGAACTTCACTAACTTGAACGTGCGACCTTAGACGTCTTCCGGATAATTGTGCTACTAAGTAAGCCTAAAACCGATCAAGCAAATACTACTTAGACCCTTGCGGGAACGAAACGAACAACAGAAAGAAACAACAAGCACATGAGAAGCAAGTGTGTTGAGTGAATGCTGATTGTATTCCTCAAAAATGAGTGAGTAAATGAGGTGGGGGCAAGCCTCTATTTATAGTTGATGCCCCCTACATCCAACGGTGGAAATCAAAGTACATCAAGGGCTCAGATTGATGTAAATCCATAAGGATCCCTAAATCCAATGAGAGCCATGAAATTATTAATTAAACAAGGGAAAATAATATTTTACATGGCTAAAATTACTCCAAGGACTTGATCAAACTCGAACTATGCCGGCTCATGCTGATTTGGACGGGCCCAAGATGGTGAAAAGGGCCTCCTGAACAGCCTGGTTCGTGCTGGTTGCACCCTGGTGCTGGCTAGTCCCGGCCGCTAGTCTGCAGTCTGTGACACATTACACACGATATTGCCAACCTTTGTCGAATTTTAAAACAAAAAATCATTTCCAGCCGTTATTCCTATAAGAATATAGGAATAGTAAATGCTTCATTTCTAGTTATCTCTATACACACACGTAAATATATTGTCTAAGCTCTACTACTATAGTTTGTGTTGACGAAGTAAAAAAAAACTTAAATATAACCTAAAAATAGGTCAACTTGTAAGGTGACAAGTTTAATACTAATGTTTATAAACCAATGTATATAAAAAAAACTGTGTAGGGTCTTTGGTGAACCAAATATATAAAAACAATTAATTGAAGTCATTGTCTTTAAGCAAAAAAAATGTTTTGATTTTCGAACCGTCAAATCATTGATTTTGTCTAACCGTTGAAGCAAGTTAAGATCTTTTTATATTATTGACAATAATAATATTTAGGTTAAACTGTGATTAAAATTAATTATATTTTTATAAAAATATATTGATTATAATATAAATTATAAAATATTATAAAAATACATTCGTAACATCAATTAAAATATATTGATCTTATAAAAATTACCCATAACTTATTTTACAAACTAAAAGATAAACATGAAAAAGTAACAAAAAAAACTAATAATAAAAAAATTGTAACGTAAATTATAAAAACATTCTTATAATATTTTATACATTATGTTATAATTAATTATTTTATAAAATATAGTATTAATTATAAAGTTTTTTTTACTCCTTTCTTAATTAATGTTATAAATATATTATATTATATTTTTATAAAATATATTAATTCTAACATAAATGATAAAATATAATTTTATCATTACTTTTTTCAGTCTTATTGCTACATTGAGCCCTTAGTTTTGTAAAATAAATTGTATATATATTTTTACAAAATAAATATAATTAATTTCAACTATAATTTAATCTAAATATGGTTTTTGTCAACAATATAACGAGTTTTTAGTTTGGTTAAGCGATTATGCCTTGTATCTTTTTACAGGGGTATTGTGTTTGAGTTACACCCAAAACAATGAGGAAGATTAAAGATTACAATCTGTTTTCGGCTTATATTATATCTTGTATTGTGTTTAAAACCTTAATTTTTAATATTTTATTTATAAAAATATAATGCTTGTTTATATAAGAAATTTGTATAAAAACAAATTCTACCTCAATTAAATTTTTTTTATCTTCAATCATTCGCACTGCACAAATTCACAATTAAAAAGGCCATTTCAGTCAAATCAACTCCAAAAAAATTAAAGTTGAATTCTTGTCTTATTGATCGCAGACTTTCCTTGAACTGCGTTGGAGCTCAAGGGGTTTTTACAGAAAACGTCAATCTTTCCCCGGCTTCTCCTTCCATCCCCTTTTTTTAACCCTTGAAATCATCAAATATTTTCAGTATTGCCATTGAGAAATCGATTGTGGCTGTTATTTTGGAAACGCTGGTCTATAAATATATCATCCTTCTGTTTTGTTGGATCCCACTCTGTCTTCGCTTTGCTGTTTAAGGCTTTAAGCTCTCTGTGTTTTCTCTTCGTTCTTTGCTCTTTCTCTTGTTTTCCATGCAGATCGGCATAAGCGCCACCCTTCCCGCTCAAAACTTGCACGTCTTCCAAGCCAGGCGGGCAAGTTTCAAGTGCCGGCACCCTTCACCTCTGAACCCTTTAACCAAAACCAATCCCTCGTCTCAAAAGCCTGCATCTTCCACTGAGTTGACTCGCCAACACCTCTCCAAGCTCGAAAACCTCCTCCAGATAAAAACCCAACCCGACCCCGTCGTCAATGGCTCCGTCGAGAACAAGGGGAGGGGTTTATTCGAAGGACTTAATCTTTCGAGGATTTGGCCTGAAACGAAAGCCGCCGAGGAGATGTCTCCGCGTCATTTGAATAGGCTTAAACGGCTTTTGTCCAAGACCATGGAGTATTCGCCCCGGAACAACCTGGGTTCTCGTTGGCGGGAATACCATGGATGCAATGATTGGTCCGGATTGCTTGACCCGCTCGATGAGAATCTAAGGCGGGAAGTGGTGAGATATGGGGAATTCGTTCAAGCTGCTTACCATGGTTTCCATTCGAACCCGGCTATGTCGGCCGACAAAGCTCCGTTACAGAGGCACGTGGCGTTGCCTGATAGGTCTTATAAGGTGACCAAGAATCTTTACGCCACCTCCTCCTTCGGGTTGCCGGAATGGGTGGACGACGTGGCTCCGAATCTTGGGTGGATGACCCAACGGTCTAGTTGGATCGGGTTCGTAGCGGTTTGTGACGACAAGAGAGAGATTCAACGCATGGGAAGGAGGGATATTGTCATCGCTCTACGTGGGACAGCTACGTGCATGGAATGGGCTGAAAATTTAAGGGCCCAATTGGTTCCGATGTCTGAATCGGATGACCCGACCCAAAAGGTTGAATGTGGATTCTTAAGCTTGCATAAAACACGTGGCGCTTACGTCCCTAGCTTGGCTGAATCCGTCGTTGAAGAAGTGAAAAGGTTGATCGAGACTTACAAAGGTGAAACCCTTAGCATTACAATCACGGGGCATAGCCTTGGTGCTGCACTTTCTCTTTTAGTCGCAGATGAAATCAGTTCATGTGCGCCTCAAGTGCCCCCCATTGCAGTGTTTTCTTTCGGAGGTCCTCGAGTCGGCAACAAAGGCTTCGTCAATCGGTTCAACGCAAAAAATGTGAAAGTTTTACGAGTCGTGAACGGCCAAGACTTAATCACTAGAGTTCCTGGTGTATTCATTGGAGAAGGATCAAAACAACAACAAGAGAAACAAAAAACTTATGGTTTCAGCAAAATTTTCGATAAGATTGACGATAACAATCTATGGGTATACTCTCATGTTGGAACTGAATTAAGGGTCGACAGTAAGATGTCGCCTTATCTAAAGTCGGATGCAGATGTAGCATGTTGTCATGATTTAGAGGCATACTTGCACTTAGTGGACGGATACTTATCATCGAATTGCCCATTTAGGTCAAATGCAAAGAGGAGCTTAATGAAATTGGTTCATGATCAAAGATCAAATATGAAACAATTGTATACTCACAGGGGCTTGAGTTTGAACCTTGAAAGGGATAGGCTTAGGGTCCCGATTCCTAGTTGTTTACCTAGTCCATCTAGCTAAGCGTATATATCTACCACAAAAAATGAAAAACTTGCACATAAATATGATTGTGCTTGGATATGCTGGCTAGGTTTCACTTAGATGATAGTTTGTAATCCATTTTTTTTAGAATTACACACGTCATCATTAACATCTTGATAAAATAATTCTTTAATTACAATTTGAAAATTGTCTATATAGTTCCTTTTATAAATTGCAAATTGCCATACAAAAGATTTCCATATGTTATGTATTTTTTTTTGTTTTTAGAATAAATTATAGATGCGGTCACTCGACTATTAGTGAATTTATAATTTGATCACTTGGTTATGAAAAATTATAATTTCATCACTTAACATGTAACATTTTAGCCACTCACGGATAAATTATTCTATTTTAGTTTATAGATATACAGGCCGAGAATATAAATGATGCCCATTGCTTTTTTTGATTAAATAAAGAGATTATATTTTTACAAAATGAGGCAAGATAAGTATCTTTAGTCGCTAAGCTAACCATTAGTTTTCTCTGTTGCTTTCTTTAATTTTTATAATAACATTTTATTTTTTATTTTGGATTTTTTTTGAAAATTTTATGGACTTGTTCAAAATATTTTTTTGAGTAAATATATTCAAAATATTTTATAACCAAATTAGAATGATAAAACATGTAAACGTTAAGAAATAATTATTTAAGAATCAATCATAAACTAATAAACTGTATAAACAATAAAGATTAAATTTATCATAATACTAATTGAAAATCACCCATGAGTGATCGATTGGTTCCATCTCGAGTAATTTACCTTTCTTTATTATATAAAGGAAAAAACATTGATACATATGCTGTGTAAATTTTAATTTACACGTGCTTTTTAGTTTTATGGGTTAGAGTTTAGTTTAGGGGTTTAGGTTGTAGGGTTTAGAATTTAAGGTTAGTGTTTAGAATTTAGGGTGTAGAGTGTGAGGTTTAGTTTTTTAGAGTTAGTGATAGAAATTTAGGATTTAAGTTTTTATAGTGTATCAAAGTTTTACCCTTATATAAATTAAGAGATTTAATTAACATTTATATTTTGATACACAAATTATCTAAAAATATTTAGACTACTTTTTTTAAAAAAATATTAATTTTAAACTATTAAATTTAAAATCTTAAAATCTAAACCCGACTTAATCGCGTCCATCCTTAAATTCCTAATTTATAATTATTCCTTTGATAAAAAATAATTTATAATTATTCTAAATTCTAATGTTGCATGCTAAATATTTTAAGTAAATAAGGATACCGAGTCGAAGTAGGTGGATTTATCCCATGATGAAATTTATTTATGTTAGAAATTCACAAAATTATAATTTTAAAAACATTTTTATAATTTCAAAAATAAACTGTGAATTTCATACGTTTTTAAAGTTTTTATTTTTAATTTTTTAAAATTATTATTTAAAATATTTTAAATAATATTAAAATAAAATTTTAGTTCCAATTAGGAGGTCAAATAAGGTATTTCTTATTAATATTAGCCTATCACACCACCCTCTTAATAATAGATAACAACGTAATAATTTTTCCATTTTATAATAAAGTTTAATCTCCATTTTATAAAATTAAAAATTAGATGACAAAAAAATTGAAAATATTTTAATGACTTTTGTTTTTACTTTACCCTAAAATGTACTCGCCCACACATTAACAAAGCTAATAGGGTTTTAAAGATTAGGTTTATCCTACTTGTTAGTTGTCGCTCTATTTTTCACTGCCGCCCCGGCTAGGGTTTTCCCCCACCGATTTATATAACTCACTTTATTTCTTCATATTTTCTTATCTCCCAAACACCCAGTTTACATATTTTCCTACTTTCACTTTTATTCAATTCCATGGCTTTAGCCATACACTAGGGCTCTCTTGGTTGCTATTTTTTGTTCTAAATTAAAAAAGAGAGAGGAAAAAGCTAAAATTTTCAATCTTACTTCTTCTTTGAGTTGACAAATGGCAACCAAGAACCCTTTTGATCTTTTGGATGATGACACTGAAGACCCAAGTTTGCTTATTGCTGCTATTGAGCAGCAGAAGCTTGAAAAGCCTAAGAAAGCTCCTTCTTCAGCTCCAGCTCCAGCTCAGCCGGGTAAGGCTGCCAAGCTACCCACCAAGCCACCACCTCCTGCTCAAGCTGGTAAATTTTGTTTCTTCTTGTTTTCTCGGGTTTTTGATTTTCTGGTTTGTTTTGGAGATGGCACCAAAAAAGGAGTAAATTTCTGCTTTATTTTTTCATGTATAGTTTCAGTACTAATAGGACTATCATTGGTGGATTTGGTTGTTACATTGATGTTTTGGCTGTTTGGTTTGCAAATGAAGTAGGATGATAAATTTCACAAATTTTGGTAGAAATTTATTTGTTCTATCTGTCATCGGAGCAATTATTTTGTTCTATTCTGTTGCTTTGAGTTGTACATTTTTATATGGATAAGTGGGTTCTGACATTCTGTGTGATTTTTGTTACTTAGTATTACTCAAAATGAGGCAAGCGTGAGAAATTAGTGAACTTTATCGTTTTTATCTGTGTCCATGCATTTCTCGTGTGAAGTTTAAACTTTATTTGAACATCATTTTTAATTATGCGAGTGTTCTGAAATGAGTGAACTTTATTGCTTCTATCTGTGTTTATAAACATCATGCATTTCTCATGTGAAATTTAAGCTTTATTTGTAACTTCACTTTAATAATGCGAGAGTTCTGGGTTTAGATGCTTAACTTTGCCTTGGATTTTGTTTAGCTTTTTAATGACGTTTTGACTATCACTCTGATATTGAAGTGTGGTGTGCTTACACGTTCATTTGTGTTTGTGTTTTGTAGTGAGAGAAGCAAAGAATGAGCCTGGGCGTGGAGGCCGTGGTACTGGACGTGGTGGCACTGGCAGTGGGTTCAATCGTGACTCCAATATTAGTGACAACTCCAATGGATTTTATGGACTTCACAGATCCTCTGAAGAGGGAGGAGAGAAGCAAGCTGAAAGGCGTGGCTATGGTGGGCCTCGAGGTTCTTTCCGTGGGGGTCGTGGTGGTGATTTTAACTCTGGAGAGGGGGAGCGCCCGCGCAGGATGTATGATCGTCGTAGTGGCACTGGACGGGGGTTAGTAATTTGCTTATTCAAACTTCCATTTTCTTTTAACTATTTATTGCATCATTAATCCATCTTTTCGTACCCTCAGGAATGATTTCAAACGTGATGGCGCTGGACGTGGCAATTGGGGTAGCCCTACTGGTGAAGCTGCTCCGTGAGTATCCTTTTTTTAATCTCTTGTTCTTTATTCATTATAAGGTTCCTTAGATGGTATGCATTCTGCATATATATTTGTGTCTGTGTATATGTATATATTTCCCTATGCAAGCTCATCTGTTTATGCATCTTCTATTTTGGCCAAAATAAGAGAAACAGAAGAATATGTCACTGCGAATGAAAAGAATGTGAGCTTTGAGAAGCAGTCTGGCGAGGAAGATGGTACAGATGCCAGCAAGGAGAATGCTGCAAATGAAGCTGAGGAGAAGGAGCCTGGAACTAAGGTAATTTCTTTTATCACAGTTGGGGTCTTTGTTTTCTAGAGATATGGTTAGAGGATAACAGAACTATTATTTTGTGATTTCCCCAATTTGTTACCTTTATTAATTAGTGAAAAAGGAGTAAATAGAATGTGCTCCGATGACCAAACAATCAACATAGTTTGAATATTCCTGGTTTTGATGCTAATGTTCTGATTTGATTGTTCACTTCCTCCATCTATAATAGGAGATGACATTGGAAGAATATGAAAAAATTCTTGAGGCGAAGAGGAAAGCTTTGCTTGCTCTCAAGACTGAAGGAAGGAAAGTTGATGTCAAAGAGTTTGAGTCCATGCAACAACTTTCAAACAAGAAGACCAATGATGATATCTTTATCAAACTTGTCAGATTTCTGAACTTTGTTCTTTTCTTACATATGGTTCCATATATTTTATTTATGCTGGTATATTGAATTGGCCTGTGATTGTCAGGGTTCTGAAAAGGACAAGCGCAAAGATGCTGATAAAGAAGAAAAAGTCAAAAAGGTTTGCTAGTTTTTTCACATGATACTGTTGTTTGGGAAGGACGTGGGTCTTGTGTTTAGAATTAATCTTTTCCATGGATGCAATCCTACCTTTGTAACTTTCATATTTGGTTCTATGTTTCGCATTAGAACCAATATTTCATTCTATTTTGACTGGTATAGTGATTCACTTTGTTTAACAAAATTTAGAATGTACTTCATCCTTTTCTAAATGGATGTTGCTATCATTTATTATTGGAGCAAGTTCTTGTACCAAAATTTGAGATGCCGTGAGTTTAAGGCAACATGGTCAGATAGCATAAGGCTGTTCGGCAATAATACAAATCTGCAAAAGCATTTTGAGGATCAATAGTTGTCTTCCAGCTAACTTCTCTGGTGTATACAAATTAACTTCCGATTGTATTTTTAGTTGTGACAATGCTAAAAGTTTATCCCTTTAAGCAAACATTTGGGTTTCTAAACCTAAGCGTCATGCTTCTTATGGGTACATAATTTGTATAATTATGTGAATTTTACTGTTTATCAGCCTGTTTTGGTACTGATGATGTGGCTGTCATGTTATATTCTTCCCTTAATTGAATTCTGCCTGACTGTTGTTTTCGTGGTGTAGTCTGTCAGCATCAATGAGTTCCTGAAGCCAGCTGAAGGGGAGAGGTACTATGGCCCTGGGCGTGGTCGAGGCCGTGGACGCGGTCCCAGAGGTGGATATGGAGGCAACACAGCTAGCAATGTAGCAGCCCCCGCAATTGAAGATCCTGGGCACTTCCCTTCATTGGGCGGCAAGTAAGAGATCCACCATTGCCGTCTACACAATGGTTTTCACTTGATATTGAAATTCATTGTGATCCTATCCAGTGCTTGAGAGTCGAAAAAAGTTTTTCAAGACGGACAATGACTTTAGTAGACACCCTTTTAATGTTTTTTTTTTGTGTAAATTTTAGATAATTTGCATTTGATCTACTGACTTTCTGATTTTTTTTTTCCTTTTCATTTTTGGGTTACAAATAGAGCACATGGGAATGTGGGACATGGTTACAACTGAGAAGTAGATGGCATCAGTTTTTGTGGGGTGTAGTTTAAGATATCGTTCAAGTTGGTCCTGTTTGAAAAATTGCTTTAGTGAATATCTTTTAGATCTCTATTTTGGAGTGTTCTTGTTTCCAAGGTTTGGTTTTTCTTTTGTGTGCAACTGCAGATATAAATCAATGCCAGAGCTAAAGTTCATTGTTATGACGGAGAAGATTGAGCATCTCAATATACTTATTCAATCATTTTCAAACGAAGGGATCAAAATAAAATTAGTAGGAAGTAAGGGACTGATATATCAAAGTCGAAGTAATGTTACACATCTTGCTGCCCCCTTTTAATAGTTGTCAAAACTGGGACTAGAGTTCCCATAAAAATTTAGCAAAGATACATATGTTTCATGTCTTGACTGAACCCAGACTATTTACTTTTATCACTTGTGTCTCTAGTATAGTATGTACTCTAAGCTCCATTAGTTTTTGTAGTTCCTTCACAGCATAGTGCGTACCTGAGTTATCACCTCTGATTCCTTAGAAGGGGTTGAGCTGCAATGATCAGACAGATTTCAAACAAATTAGAGATTCTGAAAACAGAAATGCATGATCTGTGTAATGAAATTGCTGTCATATTACCTTCACGAGTCTGCTGTCCGTGAGATGATATGATGTCGATGGCTTGCGAGTTCTCTCACTGAATTCAGCTATGACTAAATGTGATATAAGAAGTGCTGCAATAAGAGCACCGGCGTTTAGCATCATGAAAACCGTGTCCCACCCCTTGGATGAAAGAAACCCGGTGATAAGGGGGCCAAGAGCAGCACCAACTGAGCCAGTGCCATCAATTATGGCTGTCACTGTTGCTAACGCCCGGAAATTCCCTCTCAGAGAACTGTGAGTACCAAGGTCTGCAGAAACTGCAGTCGTGATAAGGGCGTATGGCCCGTTTACAAACAAGCCAGCAATAATCATGAGTAAAATGTTGATGGAACATGAAATATTTCCATATATGCGGTATAAGATCAAGGAAGGTATTGCAGCAAGCATGAAGGAGGCTGCTGTAGTAGCTCGAGCATCAAGTTTATCTGATATGTAACCAGCAAGGATCCCCCAACAATACCCCCTACATCAAACAAGGTAGAGAGGTTTCCAGAAGATTTCACAGACATGTACTCCCCACCGATTTCTGGAAAACAACAGAATCAAACAGATGAAAACCGAAAGCACTTTGCAGGTTCATGACAAAGAACGGCGAAACAGAAAGCATGGAAACAGGAAAATTACCTGTTTGGCTCAAATAAAATGGTAACCAGTACAAAAATGTATAGGCGACGAGCTTTGAGAAGAAGAGGCATAATGCATACGGAATCACCCCTGGTATGAAACAAGCTTCAAAAAGTCCAATACCTGTCCTACTCCCTGACCCTTCTTTGAAACTAGAACTTTTCTCTACATTCACCGCGGCTCCCTTCTGAATCCGATCCTCCTCTTCACACGACATCGAGTCTAAATTCGAAGGTGAAGCATTTGCACCACCGTAACCAAAATCCTCAGGATAAGCAGGCAGAACAAATAAACTAATACCCCTGCCAAAGCAATCAGTGCTCCCGGGACAATAAAAGACCAGCCCCAACCATAATCCAAAACAGCAGCAGCAAGGAGAGATCCACTGATATTACCGACTGATGTATGTGCATTCCAAATGCCCATGATCAAACCCCTCTTCCTCTTTCCGAACCAATTCCCGATGACAGCCACAACCGAAGGCCAACCGGTTACTTGAAACAACCCAGCAACCATTTGCATAGAAAGGTAAAACCAAAAGACATGAATGTTCCAAAAGTATCCCATCCCAAATAGCCCCACAAAAATGCAACTCCCAATCATCCCGGTTGTCAAGAACAATCTAAGATCCAAAGTATCCCCTAAATGTCCAGCAACATACATTCCAAAAGAGTAACAAGCTAGAAAGGCGACATCGATTTCACCCAATTTCGATGTTCCATCGGTTTCGTTAAAAGGATACCAACCCTTGTTTATCAACCTATCTGTTCCGAAACCCGAAAATTCTTCCCTGATGAAAACATTTCCAGCAGGCCAAGGAGGGGCTGAAGATACCATGGATTCGGGATACCAAACGCTCTTAACTATGCTGCTAGGTTTCCTAGAGGCGTGATAGCTAGCATACGCTACGAAGGTAAGCAATAAAACTATATATCTAAATGATTTCAAGCTCCAATCTTTACCTCTAATACTTCTGATAAGCATAATCCCAGGCGGGATTCGCCTGGTCGTATTCGAATTCGATGACATCTTCCCCAAACACACAAACCTTAACCACTGAAAACCAAAAAGAAAAAGAACAGATTTTTCTTACCAATCTTTCATAATCATGAAAACCCAATGTTCAAACACAGACATAAAAAACAATAATTTACCTCACAAAAACAAACCTTGTAATAATGTAATTAATATTATACGAAGTTGTGGTTTTTATTTTTCAGGAAAAGAGAGATGAGATTAACTTTTTTTCCCTCTCTTTTCTTTGTTCCAGGGATGGTTAGGGAGAATGGTGAGAGGGAGTGCGAGGTTGTCGGGCAGAGACGGAGGGGACAAAGGATTGTATCAAAGAAGGGAGACACGTGCTTCTTTTATGGCGCTTCAACTGGAAAACTCATGCATGTAAGCCACCACGTAGCGGATCGAGGTTTTGATTGCCACGTTACCGGGGATTCAAAGCAAAGCCCGTTTTTGTGAAATGCTGCTGATTGCCATGTTGTTATACCAAAAGAAGCATTATTGTAACAACTGCTTGGAAGGAGATAAAAACTGGTTTAATGAAGATGAAAGAAACTCATAAATTTAATACGCATGGTTTTGGGAAAAACAAATAGTGTGTCATCTTCGATGTCTCTTTTTATTTTTTAATATTAAAATTTTAAATTTTAAGCTATAACTTTAAGTTATAAATTTTAAACCAAAAATTTTACACCCTAAAAGTACACCATATCTCAAATTTATTAAATCTTATCCTTAAACTTTAACTCTAAACTTAATATTTTAATATAAGACATAAAAAGACATCGAAAAAAAGACAGATGATGTCTATTTCATGGTTTTAATAGTCATTGTTAGTCGAGTAGAAATCGTCTGCTCCTTTTTAGTGTACTTACTTATGTATCGTTATTAAAAATTAGGTTTAGAGTTTAAAATTAGAGTTTAAGGCTAGTTTTAGAGTATTGGGTTAAATTATATTTTTTAGAGGGCAAAGTTTATGGTCTGCAATTTAAAATTTAAAATTTAAAATTAAAGTTTATAATTTAAAATTTTAATGTTAGGAAAAAAATAAAATTTTGTAGCTTATATTTTCTCTTGATTTTTTATTTTTATCAGAGACAGTAGAGTCATCCATTTCGGCCATAATTAATAGTGATTAATTATTTTTGATGATTTTCATGAGAAACTAAAATACATGACCAGAGATTATTTGGCGAGTTTGATTCTCTTGTAACCATCTCATGTGTTTTTGGTCACTGTGGAAGAACTATACCAAATCTTTTCACCTTACAGGTTGGTGGAGAAGATTGTTCATTTCAAAACTCAGTTGGCTTTTAGGTCATGAAATTTAAAGATGTTAAAATATTATCTCAACTAGGCTTCGTTCGGTGTAATTTTTGGCTGCTGAATGAAAAAATTTTGCCGAACGTCTTAATTTTTGCGCTGCTTTTTCTTATTTTCTTATTAAATTTGGTCTCAAATATCTCTGTTAGAGAAGTTGAAATTTGTTGCTTTTCTTAGAACGCCACTTTTCCACCTAACCTAATTTTTCAATGGTTCCGCCAAACGGAACTTAAATCTTTTCTTCAGGATTGGAATACATTTTTGCTTAACAAACCTCAAAAGTGAAGAATTTCAGCTTAGCCCATAGATTTGCATTTTTTTTAACGGGTCTCATAGATTTACATGGATCAGCCTGTCCTTGAAGAACAAGAAAATGGCCATATTCAAAAGGAATCTGCTAAACCTTCCAATCTTTACACTTTTAATGCATTTGTTTTCAATTGTAACCCTAAGTACAACCTTTCATTTTCATTGTTTACAAGAAAAGTTGAAGCACAATTGGGTAAACCCCAAAAGCATGCCTAATTCCTTGAATACAGCACCATCTTACAGTTAAATATGTGGATATCTTTTATGTTTAAGCTAAGACATCTTTTATACTAACAATAATAAATTCTGTCCTAATTTATCCTTTGGTCCCATGCTCTGTTTTTTTTTCTATGGGTGGAATTCATATTTTATATGACCAAAGCATCACTCACTTGACTTTTTAATCACACCCCTCGGGGCCTAATTGGGTGGTTTGGTTGGCTTAATGTTGTCTTTTGCCAATTTTGAGCTTATCCATATGTATAGAATACATCACCATTTTCTTTGACTTTACATGCCCATTGCTTACATGAAAAATTCTCATAATTAAAAAATGTTTTTAAGTAAATAAAAATGAAGAGTCTTGTTTTTTTTTTTACATAAATAATGAAGAGTCTTGTTGGATGGACCGTCCCTAAAAGAAATGATATTCAAGTGGAACCATATAAATTATATGGTTTTAAAGTTTAAACTAGTAAGAGACTTTTTATTCCCTTAAAACAACCATCCTCTTTCGTAAAATCAGATTAGGCTCGTTCTTATCGTTCAGTTGATAACTGAAATCTCGGGAACCCGAAAACCTGAAATGAGTTTTTTTTTTTTTTATCTCTTCTTGTTTTTGACGTCGACAACATCGATTCGGCGGTGGTAATTTTGGTTTTTCACAACCTTAGGTGTTAACGCTTTGTTCTTCAACAACAAAGATGTGAACGATTTTTAAAAATTTTAATTTCATTGCCTAAATATAATAATTCCACTAAACTCATATACCAAACAATTTCAATGAAATTGGGATTTTTGACTGATTTTGAGACAATTCAGTAAAACAATTTTCTAGCCCATTTTTTACTAGCGGATTATTGGAAACCAAACCAAAAAAATATATGAATTTAAAATAACACCAAACGCATACATTTTAAGTATAAATAACAAAACCCAAAAAAATATGAGATTCAAATTTAATCAATCCAGTCCTTCCCATCAATTAAACAACTAATATGTACATGCATGAAAATAAATTTAGGTAGAGCCGTTCATAAAATCGTAGAAAAAATGAATAAAAAATCACCAGATCAATAACATTGGAAAAGAAAAAGGAGAGACAATATGCCAAATGGCAGATAAAGGTAGCGGTACCAGACATGTTTGGGTTTCGGTTAGAGAACGATTAAATTGGTATGATTTTAAATATTGAGTATTACATTTATTAATTTTTTTTTTAATTAAGACAATGTATAAGTTTTAGTATTAAAATTATTATTATTTATGTCATGGTATCATCTTTGTTAAATAGAAGGTCAAGGTTAACGACAAGGGATTACAATTGAAAAAATAATATTAATGATTATTTTACCGAAAAATAGTTCTATAACCAATGTAAAAGAAACTAATAATTTAATGATCAAAATAGAAAAGTTTCAATAATTCAATGAGCAGTATATAGTTTACCCTATTATCAAATAAACTAACTTGAATTGTTACGACTCGCTTAATTAAAAAAAAAACCATGCAGAACACATTGAATGACCTCAATGTCGTTAAAGGAAATGTTGTTGTTCTTAGATGACATGAGTTCGAGCAATTTCGTCTGCAGAGTGTCTGCGTTATCAATAAGTTAAAAAAATTTGAACATATATTACTTTATAATCACCCCAGACTATTAAAAAAATCATGCACTTTACAAATTAAGCAAAGTGTTAGTGTCACTTAATAATTTAATTCGAATCTAAAATAGGCAGTGCTACATCTACCCTCTGGGTCATCTACCCAGCTTAAGTGGCACATGACGTGTTAACTTAAATAAATATGAGTGAAGAAACAAATTAAAATATCTTTTAAAAGTTTGACTTGGTAATACAAAGCATTTAATATTTCTTTTACCAATAAATAATTTTTAAGACTATAAATGCAATGTAATTAATACATCTTTTATCAGTAAATTAATGTTATTAAGTCAAGTATCTAATATGATTGAAAATTTAATTATTCTAGAAATAGTAAAGAAAAAAGTGAAAAAGTAGAGAGTAATAATTATATTTTAAGCAATAAATAAATACAAGTAATAGATTCTTAGCATTAGGGGTGTGCAATTTTGGTATCGGATATAATCCGATCCAAAATTTTAAATACCAAAATTTTTGAATCACTAAAATAACAATATGCATTCGATCTGAAAAACTGAATATTCAATTTTCGAATATCCAAATTATTAGATCGAATATTCATATCCGAACATATGACTTGATTTGACAAAAAAATCAAATTTATATTTCATATTTTTTGGAATTAAGTTAATCTTTAAATTAAGTTAAAATTTCAAACTAATAAAAGAGAGCAAGATAGCATTAGGCATATTTTTGCACTTGTACTAACATAGGTAAATATTTAAAAGTTTTTAAGTTGATGGCCGATTTTTTTTAAAGAAACTTCAAATCATATGAATTAAAAATAATAATTTTAACAAAAAAGAAATAGAATGTAACATCATTATTTTTTTTATCAAAATGTATCAATAAAATCAGATTAAGAAATAAATTAAAAAGGTCGTTAATGAAATAAATATCACGTGTATTTATAATCTCATAATAAAATGTCAAAAGTAAATATCAATACTGAGAGCCTTGTTTTCATATAAAGTTTACAAATCATTCTCCAATAGTGTCAAATTCAAGTCCAAATCACACACAAAATTTGTAAATCTTGATAGCATAGATTCAAAAATCATATAATCAAGGGCTAAGGTTAGACATGTTTAAACTCTAAACGGTTAAAAGCATTTTTTTTTAATTTTGAATTATCCAAAACTACAATTTAGGTGATTCATATTCGATTTTTTTTCAAATATTCGATTTAAAGTACATGGAAAATAAAAAATAAATCGGTATCCGAATTTTTATATTGGATTACTTATATCGGACTTTTTACACACACTTACGGTGAGCACCTAAGCGTGAAGAAGAAAGGATACAATTTTGAGTTTTTTTTTTCTTTCTATTATTCAGTTTTATCCATTCTTTTGTTTATGTCTAGTACACTCAAAAGTAAAAAATAATTATTTTAAATTTATATATTTGTCGGTAATATTATTTATTTTTGTGTAGAGAAAGATATTGAACATTTATCTACTTTTAAATAACATATATTTTGACACAAAGTGAAGTACATAAAGATGTAACAAAAGTTCAAATATCAATTTAGACTAAAACTCTAAATATAGTCATAATTATAAAACTAAGTTCATATAAAAATATTGTCCATTCTATTTATTAATAGTATTTGAGACAAACATGTATACATGTTAACACTACTTATTTTAATAACAAAATATGATTTTTTTAAAGTAGATGGATGTTCAATATCTTTTTTCCAAAAAATAAATAAATAATCTTACCTATAAATATATAAATTTAAAATTTTTGTTTTTACATTCGAGTGTAAAAGGCATAAATAAAAAAAAGAAAAATCCAATAGTAAAAAAATGATCTAAAATTTTATCCCTTCTTCTTCGGATATAAGTACTCACAACTTATTACTCGTATTGATTTCTTGCCTAAAATATAAATATTATTATCTAATTTTCACTCTTTCTTTGTTTCTTTCTTATTTTTGGAATAATAAAATTTGTAATCAGGTTTAATTACTTAAGTTAATAAGAGTGAGATAATTAATTAATGAAGTAATAATTTTGTCTTTTATATTAAATTTATATTTTCTTATAATTTATTTAAATTTAAAAAAATTTACATTTAAAGTGCTATGTCAGCTGGGTAAGTTACCTACCGAGTATATAAAATTTTCTCCATCTAAAACATGGGTTGTACTCGTTAAGAAAAAACAAATGTAGACAATCCCCCATGTTCCATTGCCCAAAAATCCAGACCATTTGTACATTTATGACGCAGAAAACTAGGATGGTCACTAATAATTTAGGTCAGAACAACTCATTAAAGATCCCACCAACTGCCCTCCATATACCCATGTATAATTCTAATCAATCATAATTAACCAAATTCAATTTAGACTACTTGTGAATAGGGGTGTAAATGAATAAATCGTTCGGCTAAAGTTTATTTATTAAATTAAATAAACGAGTATATGTTTGTTTAATAAATGAACGAACACGAACATATGTGTGTTTGATTTGTTTATGTTCATGTACAAGCTTGTTTACTGGCTCATTTATAAGCTGGTTTACTTGGTTCTCTTTTCCTTTTATTTTCTTACATTTTAAATATTAGTGAAGGTAGGGACTAAATTGAATACAAGGTGAATTTTAGAGTTCAAACTGTGAAGCCTAAGGAGATTAAGGATTAGTTGTGTAATTTTACCATTTTAATGAACATATAACTGAACATTTTAACTGACATATAAACGAACATGTTCACAAACGTTAAACAAACATATTGTTAGACTTATTTTTTTATATAACTTAATTTAATTTTCGATGGCTAATTTGTAAAAATTTGTAGAATCAAATATTTGAGTTAAATTTGTCAAAAATTAAGTGTTACGTTGTTAAAATATTTTTAAAACACTTGGCTTTGAACTATGTTGAATATACTTAAAAAGGTTCAACACTTGGCCAATTTTTGGGTATTTAAGTGTTGGTTCCAAAACCTTCCTTAGAAGGTATCGAAAGCATTTGGGTAGAATGCTTTGGAATCAAAACCATTGCAATCGTTTCTAGACGATAGCAATAGTTTCGAGACCATGCTTAAGGTTTTGAAATCTTATCTAATTGTTTCGATGTCATGGCACTAGTAATGGCTAATTTTTACCAATCTCACCTAAAGGTCTCAAGTCCATTATACAAGGACTTGAAATTGTTGTACAAGTGAACATTTAATGCTCGATTTTAATGACTTTCAACGGTTTCAAACTCCCTCCAAAGCCCCACAACGGTTTGAAATTGAAGAGAACATATGAATGCGACATCGTAATGAAGCATCCAGAAAGCCAATCCAAATATTCAAGCAATCAAAATCCAATTTATACTCAATTTTCCCTCTCTTTCTTGTGAACATTAGTCTTGTTCTTTCATCATAATTCATTCACTAGTGTTATTGGGTGTGTAAGAGAGCTTAAATCTCTGCAAACATATTCGTTGTGAGGATTTTTAAAGTTTTTTTTCTTTGTATTTAATTTTGGGAAATGATTCACTAGGCTAAGTCTGGTTGAATTATGTAAGGTTACTCCTTATCCTAAAAGGAAAGACAAATTAGTGATTTGTGAAATTCTTAATATGGTTACATATTTTTTAGGGTAAACAACATTATTGGTCATTAGTTTCGTTTTTCTATTTTAGTCACCAAACTATTTTTTTGACAAAATCATCACTAATGTTACGTTTTTTTATTATTTCGGCCATCAGTCGTTAAAAAATTAGCGTCGATGTTGACGTGTATTTTCATTTTTTTTATTTTGCACTATTGTCTAGCAGTCCATGTGTTATTTTTGAGTAAACAATAACATTAGTTGTTAAGTTATTCTTGCTTTTCTATTTTAGTCAGTAAACTATTTTTTTAATAAAATCGTCGCTAACGTTACATTTTTTCTGTTTCGATTATCGGCTGTTAAAATTTATATTTCTCTAAATGGTGAAATGACATTTGAACCCTGGACCTCTTGTAAAAAAATTCCAAACACCTAATCACTAAATCAACCCTTAATTTTATTATAATTTCACTAAATTTTTTATTTAAATTACTTTTGGTAGAATAAAACCAAAGAAAATAAAAGTATACAAATAGATAACGAGGGAATCAAACATAAGACCTCTAGACAAGATGTCCAAGAAAATAAGAGTATACAAATTAAGTTTGTTGTTTTTCCCCCACAATATTTATTTAACTTAACCAATTAATTATCTAATATAAATTTAAATCTAACATATATGTCAACCAATTAAATGTTATTTAAAAATTAAAACAATAAATTTAAATCTAAATAGTTATTTTAAAGTAATTTAAATTTATATCGTATCTTAAATAAATATTATAAATTTAATTTTTGGAATAATTTAATATTAATTTTGTAAAAATAAATAAATATTTACTTAGTTTATTTTATTTCCAAACGAAGTGGGAAAAATAATTTAATTTATCTTTCAGTTTTAATCACAATTTAAGTTAAATATTAGTTTGGTTAAATATGTATTGATTGTATTTTTTAATTCGGTGGTTAAGTTAAATATATATTTTTGTAAAAATATAACAAATTTGGGTCTTAACTTAGTGCTTAGGCGCTAAGACCTTTTACATAGAGGTCCTGGATTTGATTCCCTCATTACTACATGTACACTCTTATTTTTCTTTTATCTTTAGTTTTATTTGACTAAGAGTATAACTTAAGAATCTAAGGAGTGGATTCAGTAAAAAAAAATGATAATATTCAATTTAAGAGACCTGGATTCAAGCATTCATATGTGCAAAATGTGTAACAAATACTACTATGTAATCACATCAGCATATTAAAAAAGTATAACTTAAATATAAATTTTGTTAAAATTATAACAAATTTAACGGTTGACTTTGTGGTTAAGTGCTTTGATTTTTTAAAGATGTTTAGGGTTCAAATCCCCCTCACCCTTTTCAGCAATTTAATTTATAATGGTCAGTGATCAAAATAGAAAAAGAACGTAATGTTAATGACGAGTTTGCAAAAAAATTGTCTAGTGACCAAGATAAAAAAATAAAAAAAATTAGTAACCAATTGTGTTGTTTACCCTAAAAAATAGCACATGTATTACTGACGATGAGAGAAAAAATGACGTGAAAAATAAAAATATATGTCATCGTCGTTAAATTTTTTAATGATCAGTGACCAAAATAAATAAATAAATAACATAACATTAATAACAATTTTACCAATAAAATTAATTCGGTGGCAAAAAACGAGAATAATTTAATTACTAATATCATTGTTTATCCTATTTTTTAATTATAAACATACCTATAAATATACACAAACAAGAATACTAATAAATAAACAATATACTTAAATTCTATTAATATATATATATACTTAAATTACTACTGCATACTTAGAAAGAAAGAAAGAAAGAAAAAGAACGACGTCTCTTTGTTTCTTATTTTATTTTATGGATAAACTAAATTTGTACTCTAAGTTTAATATATTTTAATTCTTATTACTTATTTTTTATTCACAAGACTCACTTGACATTTTCCCCTTATTTCTCATCGTTTTTTGTTCACTATATTCTGAACTTAACACATAATCAAATGGAAAATAAGTTGACAAATTTAAGTCCATGAACTAATTAGGAAAAAAATTAAAAATTCAGATATTAATAGTTACTTAATCTCTATTTTATTTTAATTTTGTTATCGTTTGTGGTGGCTTTTCTTTTTCTTTGACCATAGTTTATTTCCCATTTTTGTAGGGAACTCATTTAATATATATTTTATAGAGCTGGAAAGTGTATGGTCACCAATTAGGGTGTTTATCGAGCGAGTCAGTCGTAAGTTGAGTAGTGTTTGATTCGTGCTTATTAAAAAAAATTGTTATTCGACTTGACTCGTTGCTCGTTAAGCTCATCAAAAAATTTTATGTTATTTTTTTAAATATAGCTACAATCTAATGATACTATTAGAGCTTAATAAGCATATAAATTCAGGAAAAAACATGAGGATTGAGGGAATAAATAAACGAATTTTTCGTGACCAAGTTAGACATGTAGCTGATATTCGAGTATAAGACTTTTTTAGTTTCTCAATAATTTTTAATGAACAACAAAAGAGAAAATGTTTTGAGGATTTCAGAGTTTAAACTTTTATTCGTATGTTTTATATGGGAATTGAAGAATTTTCTTCTTTTTTCTTATACTTTTATACATAAGCTAATAATAAAAGAAAAGAGAAAGGCTTTAATAAAAAAATAAGAAAAATGTTAATTATTATAATTTAATTTTTATTAATAAAAAATAACTTTTTGAATTCTCGGGAATATATAATGTTTTGAAAATTTGAAATTAAATATTTTTTAGGTAAATTACCTAGTAAATTACTGTATTTTTTTAGAGTTTTTAACTAGCTTTTAAACTTTTTAGAATATAATTTTTTTAAGGTAGCCAAAAAAATAATATAAAATTTATAAAAACAAATAACGAGATGCTCGCGAACTTATTAATTCGAATTGGGCTTTGCTCGACTTGACTCGTTAAGATTTCGAGTCGAACCCAAATTCGAGCAAATCAACTCGAGCTAAATATTAATTAAATTTTAACCAAATCGAATTTGAACTATTTACGAGCTGCTCCAACTCAATTAACACCATAATCAACAATAAATGTGCAATAATATCCCATTACCTTACTCGCTTTCTTCGAATAACTTTCATTTCTAGAACTATTTCTTTAATCCTGTTAACATATTAATATCAATAATAATAGGGTTTTTTTATCAATAAAAACAACAATAGAGATCCGATAATTGATTTAATGATCATAGATGATCATTAGCTTCATTTTTATGCGAGTTTGAATTTAACATTTACTTTAAAAATATTATTATAATACTTTTAATAAAAAAATTAAAAACAACAATAAATTTATCATTTGCAGACAATTTTAAAAAACCTTAATTTTTTTCAACTAGTGTCGTCTGCTTTTTTTTATTCTTAATTTGTTTATCAACTGTACTAGTCTAATTGTCGATAGTTAGTGTTTATTATTTTTTACTTTTATTTATTATGTTTTAACTTTTTTTTAATTTTAATAAAAATCTATGCTTGTGTGACACGTTTTAATGGGTCTATAACCTAGAATATAAAAAGAAAAATAAATGTCTACTAAAAACTTTTAATCATTTATATTAGAGATTGTTGACGGGCTTATTTTAAAAAAAATAAATTTGTAAATAATAGATAAGAGTAATGAAATTTGTATATGTAATGTACATACATCACATACAAACACAGTTCTTTATTTCTCTTTCTTTCACTTTCCTTTCTATCTTCCTTCCCATTTCAGCTTCTTCTTTTCACATCCATTTATTAGATTCCTCATAATTACTCATTCTTTTTATTTTTTTCCCTCATTGGATTGTACAAATTCCCATCTCTATATACTTTATTTTCTTCTTGATCTTCTGGCTTGTTTTATTTTTCCTTATTTATGTTCTATGGGCTGATAAAAAAAGATATAAAACACTTCTGGGTAATTTTCATTATTTGACTTCTGTTCTGTTCTGTTCTGTTCTGCAAACCAAACTAGCTTTCTGGGTTTTTTGTTGTTGCAGAAAAGCCTTTAATACCCAGTTGAATATGTCATACAGAGCTTGGAGAAACCAATCTAGTTTATATATAAAAAAAAGTTTTCAATTCAGTCAAAGTTTTTGTCAAAAATATTATTTTTCTTATTTGCTCTCTTTGTTTGTAATTTTGTTCTTTAATTTATTTTTCTTCCCTTTAGCCAAAGAGAAAAGACATGGGCAAGCAAGGGCCTTGCTATCACTGTGGAGTTACTAGTGAGTTCTTGTTTCTCCATTTAAATATAAAGTTTCAAGCAAAATGAAAAAAGGCATTTTGAGTCCTTGGGTATATGTAAATATTCAACCTTTTTTCTCTTCTGAAATCAATAGTTTTGCCATATGATTTATATGCTTAGATGAATTATGATACCATGGGAATAACAGTATGCGGAAAAGGACCAGATTACATGGACAGTGATAATAAATTTTACAATATGTGCTGTTCTTTGTGTTGTTCTGTTTGTATATGGTTTTAGAACAACAAATGTCCATTTTTCTCAATCCATGTAAAGCTTAGAACTTGAGTTTGTTATTGAATTTAATTGTTTCTTTCAACCTCATTCATTTTCTATTGGATACTGGGGAATTGCAGAGCCTATGTTGTTGAATTATGGCCAGTTTCAGATTCAACTTTATTTGGTATTGCTTTCCCATTTCTCATTAGATGTTTATAAGCCTAAATATCAAGCGAAACCGCTACCCTCCCCTATTCAATTCATAAAAATGTATTCCCTTGTAGCATCATTGTTTGGCTTCTTTATAGGTGCACTTGCCATTGAGTTCTTGATAGATTTCCTGCTCATTTTTTGTTCTCATGAATAAGCCAGTGTTTAAATTCAATGCTCATGAGCTAGCACTCTCATGCTTGCTCTGAACAATTTTCCGGTCTTTGTTGATAACAATTGTCAACCTCCAATGGACTGGACTTTGCCTCTTAGGCCAGTAACATTTCAACCACAAAAGTATCATTGCTGTTAAACATTCTGAATGACTTCCCAGTGTTCAATTTCATTGCACAATTCTTAAAATTTGAATTGTTTTAGTCTTAGAACACAGTGTGCATGCACCAATTACTGCAACTCCAGTTATTTCATCTCTATTCTTTTGCTGGTCATTGATATAAGTTTTAAATGTGTCAAGCAAAAGTGTTAATGGAACCTTTATTATACTTGTTTGCCTTGGTTGAGGCAAGAGCATCAACCCTGAATTTGAAGATGATTTATCGGAACCATGCATTTATCTTTGAATCTGGCCAATAAACTACTATTCTTTAACTAGTGGCTAATGGCTCTTGCGATAATCATATCACGGGTTTGCTATCTCCTTATCTTTAACTAGTATTATACGTACTATCAACAATGCATTGTAATAGGCACTCCTTTATGGCGCAATGGACCTCCTGAGAAGCCAGTATTGTGCAATGCATGTGGGTCACGGTGGAGGACTAAAGGGACCCTTACAAATTATACCCCACTTCATGCTCGGTTTGACCCTGATGAGTACGAGGATCATAGGACTTCCAGATTGAAGAGCATATCTATAAATAAGAACAAAGAAATCAAACTGCTGAAACAAAAACCAAATCGTGAAACAGCAGTTGTTGCCCCTGATTACAACCAGGGTTTCCGTAAGTTTGTGGACGAAGATACTAGTAATAGATCGAGTTCTGGATCGTCGATATCTAATTCTGAAAGCTGTGCCCAGTTTGGCAGTGCAGATGCTAGTGACTTGACAGGTTGGACACATTGCCACCAGCATTCCTCATTGCTATTTTGACTTCTTGAGAGTGAGTTGCAACTTTTTTTTCATGAAAGGGACCTAGCGGATCATATTACCAAATTCTAAGGATTATCTTAGTCTATCTTGTGAACTTACTAGAGATTCGCGAGTGTCGTACTCGGCATAAACAAAAATAATTGTATATCTTCCTAGAAATGTAGTCATTACAATTTACACTGCCAAGTTGATCTTGGCAGATATCAGTGGCTTCATTGCATGTTTATACTATACAATGACCTGAAATACTCATTTAAATCGCCTCTTCCATCTTTCTCCAGGGCCTGCTCAATCTAACGTGTGGGAGTCAATGGTACCTTCTAAGAGAAGGACCTTCGTAAATCGTCCTAAGCAGTCTTCAGTTGAGAAACTTACAAAAGATTTATATACTATTTTACATGAACAACAGTCTTCATATTTCTCTGGATCATCAGAGGAGGATTTACTTCTTGAGAGTGAAACACCTATGGTTTCTGTTGAGATTGGACACGGAAGTGTTCTAATTAGACATCCAAGCTCAATAGCTCAAGATGAGGAAACTGAAGCTGGCTCACTTTCAGTTGAAAACAAACAATATCCAGTGAACGAGGCTTATTCACATTCTTCAAGTTTCCTTGGATACGGCGGTAGCAAGGCCATGAAATTTTTAGGACATGCATTTGAAAAGGTTAAGAACCTAGATGGACCCCGAATGCAGCACAAGCAACTTAAGAGGTAAATCTTTTCGCTATAATATTTTACAAATTGCAAGATTATCTGCAAATAAAATCTTTGGCTCCACAGTTTCTCGGGAAGGATTTTTAGTATAGTTTCTTCATGGCTCATGAGTCATGGGACATAAGATAAGCTTATAGCTTCTTTGAAATGGGAGGAGAAATTGGATAATGGGGCCTTCATTTTAATAAATATTTCCTTTTTCTCTTTGACATTTTGGCAGGGACAAGGCTCAACATGAAAAATCACAAATGCTGGAAAGTCCTAATTCACCACTGTGTAACATAGATTTAAATGTAAGTTCCCCTGTTTCATTTTTCCTGTATTTGTTTTTCTTAGGAAACAGCTTTATAACTCAATTCTAGAGCTACTATATTGTTAAAAATATCTATTAAGCCCTAGGAACCTGTAAGTTTGCATGCATTTAGTGACTGGATGTTTCACTAATCTTGACACATGATTCTTCCATCTTAAGCAAAAGGTGAATCTCCATGAAAATTTCACATTACAGCACATATCTTCATTCTCCATTTGTGATTGTATTTTCGCATGGAGCAGGATGTCCTCAACTTTGAGGAGTTTGTGAAACATTTAACAAATGAAGAGCAGCAGCAGTTGTTGCAGTATCTGCCTCCGCTTGACATTGCCAAACTCCCCAATAGGTATCTCTTTTTCTCCTTTATCAACATGGGGAAATAATACCTTTCTAGTTCATGGTTTGTGTTTAATGGAATGCATTCACTAATAATAATGCTATTTTTACTTCAATAGTATCTGAAACATATGTAGTTGAAATCCGATAAGAAAAGAAAAAAAAGGGAAAAACCAGCAATACTATTTTATAACGAGACGATCACTAATAGAAACATGATGTTGAATCACTCTGATAGTTGTCATTGCACCTGCAGCCTCGAAAGCATGTTTGAAAGCCCTCAATTCAAGGACAACCTATGTTACTTTCAGCAACTGCTCGAGGAAGGGATTTTTAATCTCTCTGTCCCAGGGGTGAAAGCTGAAGATTGTAAGACTTTGAAAAGACTTGCATTATTTAATTTGACGAAATCCCAATGGGTGGAATGCCGTGATGTACTTAAGGTTAGAATTGGTTCACGAACTTGTTGGCAATGAACTTACTGTGCTCGCTGGAAGCCTAAGCATATTTGCATTTCTCAGCTGCAGAGATGTAAAAATAGTATTGGCGGGGATGTGATTGGTAGAGGACCAACTGCCATTACGTCGAACAATTTGGTGATTACGAAGAGGTTACGTGACACCCAAAGTCAAAATTTTCCAGGTTCAAATAGTTCTCTTCTGTTATTACGTGCCCGAAATAAATCAATTGCTAATCTTTTGAGCTGTGGTGATTGTTAACATGCTTGTCATTTTCAGAAGCAAGGACCTTAAAGTGCCCTAAAAGGGTGTCCATGAAGGCTACCTACGAAAACAAAGAAGTCATAGATGATGACAGTTCTTGCTTTAGTCCGAGAAGCCTATTCGCTTTGCCTCCTGATGGTGGCTCTCTCTCGATGGATTCTCTCCATTTCATTGATGAAAGTTCTGATCAAGACTTGTTGCTAGATGTGCCGCCCAATGGCTCATTCCCACAGGCAGAACTGCTTCATCCTACTATAAGTTCGGCCAGCACTAGTAGTAGCTCAGCATGCTCGAATCTTGTCCATCCTTATTAATGTTTGTTAATCACTAGAACTACGAAGGCCTCATGACTAGGTATTTTTCATGTCAAACACCAAAGTCTGTGAATTAGGTTGCTCTTTTTTTCCCCCTGGCCTTTTCGTAACTTCGAATGCTCAAAAAAATGCAGAAGAGGCGGTAAATCTCTGGATTTTTTGCATGGACATTTATATACCCCATGATCACTTTAGACTATGAATATCTATGTACGAAATCAATGAACGGCGACTATCGAGGCAAATTTTAGACAGTGTAAATTATACATATCTGCTCACACCTGCATTTGCCATGTAAGGGGCCGAGCATAGGGATATTTTGTTGGCTAAGGCAGGGAGCATTTTGTCTTGCAAGTCCAGAATGACCTACTATAAAGTGGGTGCCTATTCTTTGATGTGACTTGTGAGCTAAGGAAAGTGAACAATGGAGTTCACTTGTTTCTTTGTTTGACAAATATTAATCACAGATTGGATAAAGCAACATTTAATACTTGGTAACTTTTTCTTTAACTTGGTCTTGAATTTTTTTTCTGGCAGGTAGTATTTTTAGGGTAAAACATCACCATTGGTCGCCAAACTATTCTTGCTTTCTTGTTTTGGTTATTAAATTATTATTTTTGGTAAAATAGTCACTAATGTTATATTTTTTATTTCGGTCACATATTAAAAAACTCACGGAAAAATAAGAAAGCGGGAATAGTATAGTGGCCAAAATATGAAAGAAACAATAGATCGGTGATCAAAACATAAAAAAAATAATATTAATAACCAAAATAGGAAGTAACGTTACTGATGATGTTACAAAAAATAATGGTTTTGTGACAAAAATAGGAAAGCGAGAATAGTTTAGTGACTAATGATGATGTTTACCCTCTTTATAGCTCTTTTGATGGCGTTGGAATATGAAATTGTGTCATGTGGCATAGGTCGAGAAAAGTTTTAAAAATCCAATTTCAATTATTAGTATGGACAAAATCAATAATATGTGAGTCTGGTGGTATGACGAGATACTATATCTTTTAAGCAAAGTCAAGTGTAATATTATGAATAATGCAAATTGAGTTGAGAGTTGAGGTTTTCACCAAAGAAATATTATATGGACAAAAAAATCAGGATCAAGTTTGAAAATTGCAATAAATTCAGGGGCTTAAATGTTGTTTTATCCCGTCCTAAATTTTATCCAGAACCACAATACTCGACTTTAAACAAATAATTCCATGATATGCCTTAAATGGTCGATTTCCATAGTGCAACCAACCAATGAAGGCATCAATACGTGTGTTGTTGCCAAAACCAGACAGGATTGGCCGGTTACCGGCTGGTCTAGTGGTTTAATCAGTAATAAAAATAGGAAATGAGTAGAACAATTTCAAATCGGTAAAAACCCTCCCAAAATTAGGACCAACGTGGTTGATCCAAGTGTAAGCGGACAAAAAATTTTTGTCCCCTTTTCGGTGCCCTTTATATGTCCTAACACTAAAAAATTAAATTTTAAATCATAACCTTAAATTCTAAATCTTAAACCATAAACCCTAAAAATATATCATATCTCTAATACCCTAACCTTAATCCTAAACTCTAAATCTATTTTTTTAGTGTGAGAGCATAAATAGAAGCACCGAAAAAGGCAGAGGATTTCTATTCGTGGTAAATAGTTTGGTATCGTTTAAGCAAGTCTCAAGTTTGAGGTTTTGTGTATGCAAAAAATTCTAGTGGGAGATTCGCCTATTAAAATCAGGTATGCGACGCAAGTCGGTTCGAATTAGTTAGGACAAAACCCTAAGAAACTAAGAGAGCAACCAAAAAATTAAGAGAGACAGGAAACAAATCAACTGAACCGGTTTTGCATGTTTTTGGTTTTTTTGTTAAAAAAATAATTTCGGTTCGTAATATAACCCCCAACCCGGTATAGTTTTCAAAACAAAAAAATTGCTCGGGTAAACTATTTTTTGACACTCAACTTTAAAATTTTCAATTTCATCGTAGACTTTCAAATTATGTTCGTTGTGATCACTCAACCGTTAAATCTTTAATATCGTTTACAATTTTAGGGTAAATTTAAGAGAAAAAAGACCATGGACTTTTCCTCTGAAACCAAAATTTTTGGATTCCCCTTGATTCATCGGCTCTAGAGTATTTTATTCCAAATTAGAATAATGGAGAGGTTGAGAATGAGGAGATAATAATATATTTTTAGTTCTACGTTGATCAGTCGGCGGATTTTGCATATTAAATCAAGAATAGATCAAAACTTTGATTTGAGTTTTATCAATTTCGAAGAAAATTAATCTCAGAAGAAAAAATAGGAGAAATGAGAACGTATTTATATCAATTACGTCACAAATCGAACGACGGTGAAATATGACCCCGACCATACAGAATGAGGTTAAACTTTAGAAAAATTCCGAAATAAAAGCTTCAAATGTAGCGTTTTGATGTCGGCGTTAAACATTTAATGATAGAGTGACAAAAACGAGTGAAATTTAAAAGTTTAATGATAAAAAAATTTAAATTTAAATGACCAAAATAAAAACACATACAAAGTTTTGTAAACAAAATATTTTTATTTTTTTCCAATTGGCTTTTTTCATTGATTCAATAACGAATTTTTAACTTTACACGTTAAAAAATGATGTGGCCGTTTTAACCAAATGTTGAGTGACAAATTATACTTTAGGGTAAAGTTAGGAATTTTTTTATTATAAAAAATTACATTATTTTTAGTATATACAACTTGTTAGCGGCTAGTTTAAGTTTTTTATAACTGTATTAGCTTTTGAGTATGTTTCCCGCCTTTTTTTTATGTTGCCGTTGGGTGAATTGGCGCCTCTCGTGTACTCGTTACAAGTATTTAAGGTTTAATTTTAATAGTTAAAAGAAATGGTAAAGCATAATTCTTCTATTAAATAGATATATTATATTTTCAAGATGATATGATTTGACCTCATACAAGATGGTAGTATGAATAATTTTAACTACTCAATCAATTAATAAATCTCGTTAAACATAATTTAATTATATATATACGAGATGGATCCATGTTAATGTTCGGATGAGCTCTTGTCCCTGCTCACCAAAAGTTATTTTTTACCTTTAATTTATATATATATATATATATATATTTTAAATAAATTAATTATGAATTTTTCCTCAACTTTTCAAAATTTATGTTTTACCCCCTTAATCTCATACTTTGATTTCGTCCATGCATGTATAAAATATTTTTCTATATATAATAATGGGAATGACAGGGTTGTCCTGCAAAATAAAAACTGATTTTACTAAACTAACTTGTAGTAATAATGAGATCAAGTCGAATCTCAAGAGAGCTGAAATTAGAATCTCAAAGCTGAAACAATAAAGTAATAAAGTAAAATGGGGGATTGGTGTATCAGACTAAAATTAAAGATAAAAATAAAAATAACAAGATCAATCTTACCGAACTTCCAATCTAAAGGTGTGATTTTCATCCAACTATAACTTTGATCATAGGCTTAAAGATAAGTTTCTCATATCCAAGAAATTAGTCTACTTGAGGAATACCACAACAAGCAATTATTCTCCTTTTATAATCGATTAGTCTACTTGAGGGAACACCGCAACAAGCATTCAAATCAAAACTGACCATTAAATAAAATTAATGATAGCATTAAGATTCATGAGAATGACTAAAACAAAATCAATTAAATTAATCTTGCACCTTTATTTCCTTAAGGACTATCATGCGTGATGTGTAGTCGACGAACACAAAACATGAGCCTTACCTTTGCTACTTGCGTCATGGATAGCAATAGAACATTCAATATTGAATTAAGGCGTCAATTTAATCAATATCAAATATTCATAAAAATAAGAACAAGAAATAAAGATTACTTGGATTAAAGGAGAAATACTAGTTTAGTACAAGTCTCACAAAATTACAGCGGAATCGTTTCACCCTTGAATTAGAAATAGAATCTTAACCACACATGGTGAAATAAGAATACAAGAAAAAAGAGCTGTCGAAAGATTGATTCTCCGATATTCTCTAAGAGACCTATTGAGCTCTTTATATAGAGAGCAAAAACCTTAAACCTAAATGTAAATCTCCTTTAATTGAGTTCTAATCAAACAAGGAAAGATAAAATAAAGGAAAATCTAAATAAATAAAATTCTAATTAATAAAAGAGATTGATTATTGGTTCAACACTTCCAGAATAATGGAAATAACCATAAAATAGGGCTTCATCACGAATTTGACTCCAAAAGCACGAATCTTCATGTCAGACACTAGTCTCGTATCAGTCACAAGGCGTGGTCATGCCTTATCAAAGATAAGCTTTTGCCCAGTTCAACTTTCTTCCAAAAGACTTAATTTTCACTTGGGATGATAAAAATATGCTTTTGAGCTGATATTCACCATTGCATCCATATTTCACCTCCTATATCAAAACAAACATAATTTCCACAATTAAGCTCAAAATATATTAGAATGTGAAGGAATTAATCACAACAAATAGTATATAATTATAACCTATCAAATTCCCCCACACCTAATTCATGCTTGTCCTTAAACATACTTCAATTCAACATACCAACTCTCTCATCTACCTCTTTTCGTCTCGTTTAATATCCCACAATACCAAATAAGTTAAGCACATCAAGGATTTGAATCATAATGACAATTAAGAGAATGAGCATTCATAGGATAATTTTTTTTCAAAAAAAATCAAACATCTCATCAATCCACCATTATCAAATGTAACAAGACTTAACACCCTCGCATCGTTTCACTCAAAACTCTCAAAGTGTTTAGGGTGCAATTAACTCTCAAGATCAAAGCATATCATGATATTACCATAAGCTTACAAATGAATCAAATCTCCACCAATACATATGAATCAATGCAAAAATCAAAGGGTCTTTAGAATGGTTGTAACGGGGCTTAGGTAAAGGCATAGTTATAAAGGAAAAAAATAATGAAGGTTTTTGAGTCAAAACAAGAGTTAATGATATCAATTCTACATAACAACATCTAACATACTACCAAAATTCTTGCAAATTTATTCCCACGTCTCATTTAAGCACTAAGAAATTTTGAAAAAGTGACATTTAATTGCATTTACAGATCTCCAGATATCTTCAATCAAAAAACAAACTTCAATCGTTCTTTTTTTTTCTCTTTTTGTTGTTTTTTTTGTGTGTGGAACAACATTTTCCTCTTGTCTTGACAAGGATAGCAAAAAAAAAAAAGACAAAAAAGGTCTTGGGTTAAAATGTGGTAAAAACAAAAAAAAAGAAAATAAGATCAAATTGGCTAACTAAGGGAAAAATATATGGGTAGGCTTCTTTTTTTGAGAGTATAAGAAATGGGTTAAACCTAATTGCCCTTATCATCTTAAAGCATCAATCCAAAAATGCGATCTCAAAATGCATTCATAAGCAAGTTCTAGAATAAACATGTTAAGTTCAACACACTCAACAAGAAGAAAAAATGAACAAGATATGATGAATTGCTCTTAGGCTCAAAATCTTACCAAAGTGTGTTATTTGCATTAAGTCATGTGCATTTTTCAACTAACAAACCAATGAGACGTCATCCAAATTTTAAGAAAACACTAGTCATGCTCATCACTTTCATACATTATAATTCAAACCAAGATGTATCCAAAACTTACAAGTTATTCCAAGACATTAAACAAATAATTAAGGTTTCGAAGAAGAAAGTCAACATATACA
This sequence comes from Hibiscus mutabilis, assembly GCA_019671005.1. Classification (NCBI taxonomy): domain Eukaryota; kingdom Viridiplantae; phylum Streptophyta; class Magnoliopsida; order Malvales; family Malvaceae; genus Hibiscus; species Hibiscus mutabilis. Next base: position 3,275,027 of record CM033716.1, read on the forward strand.
AATTGAAGCACACCAAAATCTAAGCACAAAAACACAATTTTCAAAAAGAAAGCGAAAAAAAATTGAATTTTTTTCACAAACTTAAATCAAAACACTCTAGAAAATGAAATCGTGTATGAAATATCTCCCCTCACACCTAAACTTTACATTGTCCTCAATGTATATCAAAATATGTTGCTCATAAAGAAATTAAAAGAGAAAGAGAACTCCCCTAATGTGTAAGCAAGCCGGACTAAGATGGTTCAAGGTGATGATGGGAAAAAGATGAAACTCTCCTATGCTAGAAGTTGTGAACCAATACATCTCAAAGTGAAGAAGTCAAAATTTTTAAAAGGCATCTGTAACAACAAAATCAAAAGGTTGTTGGAAGTAAAACATGATCACGTCTTATAAAAATTAATCTTCTTCCAGAAAAAAATTGAAATTCTTCATTAAAAACACAAAAAATGAAAATAAAATAAACTAAACTAGATGAAATAAAATAAAATAAAATAAAAAGCATAAATAAAAATAAAGCATTTGGGTTGCCTCCCAATAGCGCATTTGTTTAACGTCATTTTGCTCGACGTAACCATGGAACGTTTCGGTCATCCAATTCCCACTAAATTAAATTTTGGTTCATACTCTTTTCCAACGCTTTCTTCAGGATAAACATCGAGAACCTCCCTCTTCTCTTTCAGCATCCTTACGTTCTCACACAATTCCTTAAAAATTACATACTCAGGAATTTTCTTGATATCATCCAACAATGGTATGTTAACCTCCACATTTCTAAATGTATCCAAGATATCATTATGCGCTTCTTCCTTTGGATTAGCTAACCTACTAGGAAAAAAAGAGGTACTGGCGTATAAGATAAAATAGGTAAAGAAAGATTAAATGTTACTAATGGTAATGGTCTAGATGAAACTATGACTTCATCCTCGCTCTTGCTCTGCTCGGTTTCCTTAGGTGGAGTCTAAAGAATTTCTTTTACGCTCATTAACGAGATCTCACAACAATTTTCTTTTGGATTTACCTCAGGTTGAGAAGGTAATTCTTCAAAACTTTGAGACTCCAATTTACTAATTGACATGTCCAATTGTGTAACACCCCTTCCCGGTTTGGTAGGGATCCGGGTCGGACAGTGTTATCAGAAAACTAATCGGGGGTTCAGAAAAGGGTGCAGAGTTCAAAACCTAATCTAAGTATCATATTGATTATTCTTAAGACTTATCCACTTTGTCTGTTACTAAACTTAATCAGAGTTGGGGTCAATTTTAAACTTTTCTTAACCTTAGGGACTAAATTGTAAATTTTTTATCAGTTATTGATTTTAATCCAATTTCGCATTACCAATTGAAATTAAACTCTTCAATTATTGATCTAAAGGTTTCATTATTAGAACCTATCGATTTACCAAGCCAATTAAACCAATTTGAGACTTTTTATGAAAAATCAATTCTGTGACTTAACTAAATTTACCAAATTTTACCAGTACATTTATAAACCATGTTCCTATTAGTACGTCAAATTTTAGGGCGTTCGGAATCCATTTACCAAGTTTCCACCTTCGGCTCATTTTAGGCACTTTTTAACCATTTTAACCTATCCGAATCTAAGCATACAACAAACCATATTACCAAGTCATCATAAAGTCATAGAAAGGCTTATACAAAACAAGTTGGACCATATGCCACTTCACTAGGAGTTTATAGCAAAAGATAACATACATATATGGCAGGAACGTGACTTGCAACCGCAACAAGACGATCAAGGCTCGGATTTGCTCAAGGTCCTGAGAATGCATGAGACACACATGTTAGGCTTACATAGCCTAGTGAGGTAGTTATAATAATTACAATGAATGATCAATATTATGAAATGCATGATAATCAGATGTACAAGTAGTCATATTACACTATGCACGATTCATGCTTATTACACATATTATCATGCTTTCATATTCACATATTAAAATTCACATATTCATGTCATAATTCATATTGTCATAGCACAATTTATAGACACCTATCACATTAGGTACCATTGGATACACAGATTCCCCTATACACCAATACATATAACGGAGAGTGGGCCGCAGCCCTTGAGCCATAGCTCCGGAGATATATCCCTTACATAGCCGACTTTATTCCCCTCACATATAGGTCGTAGCCCTGGACCGTAGTCCTCCCTTACTTAACCGAGCTCAATAATCCTATGGCATGCCAATTGTATCCAATGTCCATAATTACACAAGTTCACATAGTCCATATCTTTTAAGTCATATCATATCAAATATCAAAATAAGTCTTAGCTCCATACCGTGTAACATTTCATATCATTTCATATGTCACATACATGTAGCATATCATAGTTATATTTGCACATATCAAAGCAATACAACGCACTTACCGAATTTGCCAATCGAATTCGACATAGTTGCTCTACATGAGCCCTTAAACAAATACAAATATAATCATAAAATAATGCAACGGGATGGCACCTAACCTATCCCCTGACACAACTACACTCACCTCGACAACCTGTTGTTTTTAAGACACTCGGATAACAACACCTTTATCCTTAGCTTTCGGAAGGGATGACGGTTGTTCTTTATCAACCTCTTGAGCCAATCGATTGCGAGGATTCGAATTTGTTGAACCAAAAAACTCGAGCTTATCAACCTATCACTGAATTGATTTGTTTGTTCCCTACTTTCTCCATATCTGTTGCCCAACAATCCCCCCTTTATATACAATTAGTCAGCCTCCCATGTGCTTTCTCCATGCTCCACGAATATGGGAGTCGTGGCAATTTTAAGGGGTATGACCCTTTTGCTTTGGCCACGTTGTGGGCAACATGCCACCTTGCCCATTGTTGTGCCATGTTTCCCCAAACGTGGGGAATTCACGGCAATTTCCTTCAATTTGAAGGAATTGGCCGTGGGTCCCCCACTCAACGTCATCATCATTTCATAATCATTTTTTAATAATAATAATAATAATAATAATAATAATAATAATAATAAACTGTTATAGTTAGCCAGAGTAACCTTCATTGCTTCAAATTAGGTACAAGATCGAGCAAATTACATAACCAATACCAAATATTCGATCACCGAAACCTAATCCCGACTAGACCAATTTTCGGGGTGTGACAATTTGAGTAATTTGATTGCCCAAATTTTGATTGTTTTCCCTAATTTATCGTTGCAGTGCTTGAGTTGCTTCCCTCGTCTCCCTTGCTTCATGTCAAAGTTCATAAATAGAGTTAGCAAGGCTCATAACAATATCTTCCAAAGACGGGTCTGAATGTGAAGATTGTTATTGCGTGGGAGCTTGAGCAAACTTTTGAGGGTGATATATGTTGTCCTTCATGGCCCAAATCTGGATAATCTCTCCATCCTTGATTGTAATGATTGGCAAATGGATCATAATTTCATTGTTGTTGACCAAGAAATCCATCGTAAGCATGAACATCTTGTGCTAAATTATGGTGCTTATGGTGCAACATTGGACACATATTCGTAGGGTGACCTTGAAACAAACATATTCTACAAGCGTTTGCTTTATGTACATGTCCTATACCAATTTGACTAACCAAAATGGTTAAGTCAGAGATTTGATCTTTAAGCATACTCACCTCGTCAACTTGGCTAAAGGATCCATATGCACTTGAAGAAAACATGGTTAAAAATTAAAAAATAAAACAATGAGAAACTAAAATAGCTCCCTGGCAACGACACCAATTTTGACAGGGTTGTCGAAGTCCTACAAAATAAAAACTGATTTTACTAAACTAACTTGTAGTAATAGTGAGATCATGTCAAATCCCAAGATAGCTGAAATTAGAATCTCAAAGCTGAAACAATAAAGTAAAATGGGGGGTTGGTGTATCAAACTAAAATTAAAGATAAAAAATAAAAACTAAAAATAAAAATAACAAAGACCAATCTTACCGAACTTCCAATCCAAAGGTGTGATTTTCATCCAACTATAACTTTGATCATAGGCTTAAAGATAAGTTTCTCATATCCAAGAAATTAGTCTACTTGGGGAACACCACAACAAGCAATTATTCTCCTTTTATAATCGATTAATCTAGTTGAGGGAACACCGCAACAAGCATTCAAATCAAAACTTACCATTAAATAAAATCAATGATAGCATTAAGATTCATGAGAATGACTAAAACAAAATCAATCAAATTAATCTTATACATTTATTTCCGTAGGGACTATCATGCGTGATGTATAGTCGACGAACACAAAACATGAGCCTTACCTTTTGCTACTTGCGTCATGGATAACAATAGAACATTCAATATTGAATTAAGGCGTCAATTTAATCAATATCAAACATTCATAAAAATAAAAACAAGAAATAAAGATTAGTTGGTTTAAAGGAGAAATACTAGTTTAGTACAAGCCTCACAAAATTACAGCGAAATCGCTTCACCCTTGAATCGGAAATAGAATCTTAACCACACATGGTGGAATAAGAATACAAGAAAAAAAGCCGTCGAAAGATTGATTCTCCGATATTCTCTAAGAGACCTATTGAGCTATTTATATAGAGAGCAAAAACATTAAACCTAAAAGTAAAAATCTCCTTTAATTGAGTTATAATCAAATAAGTATAGATAAAATAAATGAAAATCTAAATAAATAAAATCCTAATTAATAAAAGAGATTGATTATTGGTCCAACACTTCCAGAATAGTAGAAATAACCATAAAATAGGGCTTCATCACGGATTTGGCTCCAAAAGCACAAATCTTCATATCAGACACCATTCTCGTATCAGTCGCAAGGCGTAGTCACGCCTTATCGAGGATAAGCGTTTGCCCAGTTCAACTTTTTTTCAAAAGACTTGATTTTCATTTGAAAAGATAAGAACATGCTTTTTGAGCTGATATTCACCATTGCATCTATATTTCACCTCCTATATCAAAACAAATATAATTTCTACAATTAAACTCAAAATATATTAGAATGTGAAGGAATTAATCACAACAAATAATATATAATTATAACCTATCAGTGAATAAAATATAGAAATTAATAATAAATATGTGGTCATTAGTTTACAACAAATCAAACTATTATCCTCTAAATTAGCAAATTACTCAATATATTTCGTAACTTTGCTTTAATTTTTTTAGAACAAACTCTTTGGAAACATTACCTTAAGAAAACCTCTTTAAAAATACATTATTAAACTATGCTCATAATGTGATATTATGACATGTCCGTAATGTCAGTGAACCAAACAGTATATAGTCTTATTTTGAAAATTTAAAGTTACGCCATGTAATCTTAAATAATGCGAACAAACCGCACCCCAAAGTGCAGTAATCACAGCATAAGAAAGCGGAGAAGACAGGAAAAGAAAACAAAAATTCAATTGCAATTATATTTGTGTTAAACAACTAAACGTATAATTTATTGAATTTAATTTATGCTACAAATATGACTGCCAATCCCACGGCTTTGTTTGCTATTGCTCCACGAGCACGCACAAACAGTTCGCAGCTTCTATTGTCACCCTTCAACTCGGTCTATACTTCTGCGTTAAACATATTAGAGAAGCTATTATAAGAAAAAAGAGGCGAAAATTCATCCTCTTTTGTCCTCCACAGCTTACCAACCAAAGCCTTCACAAAATAAACCAAGGTACGATTTCACACAAAATAGCAAACACAGCAACATCATGGTTTCTTTGGATGTCTAGAACATAAAGCATGCAATGTAATAAATCATACAATTCGAGCGAAAACATATTTTTTACATGAGTAAATATAACAGTCACTTTACAAGTTATCCTATGGTCAGATAAGTTGTGCCTTTTTAAGGTTGGAAACAACACCACGGTCTTCAGTACCCCTTTCATTGTATAATACCTGCAGAATATAATTGGGAAAATGTAGTTCAGAAATGCAAGAAAACTAGTACAGAAAAAATAATTAATTCCAAGAAAAAGAACCTTATCTATGATGCCATATTCAACTGCTTCACTGGGGCTAAAATATTTTGGGCGCCTTATATCTTCCTCAATCTGCTCAGTTGATTTTCCCATGTGTTTTGCATAGAGTTTAACCTTGAGAATAATGCATATAAAAAAGCATGCAGTTCTATTAGCCCAAATTTGGAAGGCAAATCGAACACAAAATTTTGTAAGCTTGATGTATTATCAATATATACAGTCTACAGTTTAGCAAGCAAACCGAAGGCTGTTTAGACAGGAACATGGAGTTTTCAAATGTAAGCTTGATGCATTATCAGAATCCTTAACCAAGTAAATTATTTTCTTACCAACTCTGTTTTCACATTCTTAACTTCCTTTCTTGCAAGGTCAACATCTGTTGCTTGACCTTGAAATCTAGCAATTGGCTGCAGAGCGATAGAGGGAAAAGTAGTGAATATAAAACATTTATGTCAAATGCATCCAACATAGTTGAAAAAGTTGATAGGCTAGAGCATCAGAGATCCATTGTCCGACAACCAACCTGCCTTATCATTATTGTAGATGAAGGAAGAGCAGAACGATTTCCTGTTGCACCAGCAGCTAAAAGTAATGCAGCTTCTCCCCAAGCATTACCAACACAGAGAGTAAAAATAGGAGGCTTAACATACCTGCAGCAAAAGAAAGTATTCAGAAACGCAAAAAATTAAAAGCTAGGGAGGACGAGGATGTAGAATGTTAACATTCAGAAACGTTTCCAAGCTTAAGGCACGTGGCATCTACTTAGTGTCTAGGAAGAAGAAAATCTTCAAGTAGCTAGGCCTCATCATTACGGAACAAAATACGGCTATAGAAATGTGGAAGGTTTAAAGACCGTATCATCATTCACAAAGAATGATGCATTCACTAGTTATCAGTAGTTGATGCAGCTGGAGTTTGACATTGAAACTACCACATTGAATCCAGGAAGAGACTTCAGATCATTCCAACACTTAATGCACGCATATTTTGTGCAGCTCGTAAAACAAGGCATTTCTGAAATAACTTGTGAGTTTTGCAAAAAGTGTGATTACCCCATAACATCATAGATTGCAAAAGCCTCAGTCTCATAACCCAGTTTCTCGCCACCCTGAAAAAAGTGAAAAATCCTATTAGTGATGTTAGAAAAAGGAGCAAATAAATGCAACAAATCAGTAACTTAATAAAGAAAAAGAAAATCTAAACATAAGTTAGCATTTCCTGGCAGCATTCTTTTAACAACCAATGCCAATTACGATGCCGATAATCACAGAAAATACTACATTTATAGCTCTAGAATGTGGTCAACTTCCAGTAAGAGAATTATACCTTGGTTGTTCCAGTGGAGTTTATGTACAAATAAATAGGCTTCTGCTCATCTTCATACTGAAGGTAAAGAAACTCGGCCAGTATCAACTCTGTGACAGAAGGAACAAGCGACATTCCCAAGTAAACTATCCGATTCTTGTATAAATATGATGCCAAGTCCGGTGGAGGTTGCTCCCATGCACTTCCCCTTGAAAACGGAATAACCTATCCACAAAATTCCAGGCCAACAGATACCAAATGATTTTATTCAATTGCACCCTTGTCTAATCTCATAATTAATCAAAACTTAGTCTTAGATAGGGTAACTTAACTGTCATATGATACTCCAATTCAAAATAAAAGTAGCCTACATCACTAAGAACTAAGATTAGAATTAGTGGTAATAACCTATCCTCAAAAACGGAATAACTTATCCACATAACTCCAGGAAAAAAGCAGAAAAAATACCCAATTGCTACCTTTTCAAATCTTATAGTTTATCAAACTCAGTCTTAGAGGGGGAAACTCAACTGTCATATAATTCTCCAATTTTAGATTAAGAACTAAGACTAGAATTAATGATAACTCAGCATTCTTATAAAATAAAAGTTGCACTTTTTACTACTAATAAACGGTTGGAAAACCCTAGATAAGTAAAGTAATGTAATTTAGATGAAATCAAATTATTTGAAAGTACCATGGTGACGACGCCACGTTTGGGCTTGGAGCGGGAGAGAGAAGCTGGGTTGAGAGAATAGGGCCGTAGCTTGAATCCGGAGAAATCTCCCGCGACGCTTCCAACGGCGCGAAAGGGAGAGAGGAAGTTGGTGGAGAGAGAAGCTCGGGGAGATGTCGAAGGAGAAGAGGTTAAGGTCCGGTTAGGGTTTGCGAATCGAGCGGTAGTTGGTGGTGATAGCATGTGCCCGTGGACGGCGAAGCATGATGCGGCTGCGGTTGCGACCTCCATTGATGGCTATAATGCTTCGAGAGAGCAGAGTTTTAGAAAAGGAGAGACGGCCTAGTTGAAAGCTTGAAACATAGAGAGAAGGAACTGACAATTCGGATCAAATCCGATTCGATATCTAGCGATGATTCGGGTTAGCTCAAATGTTCTTTTAGCAAATTACAATTACGATCACTAATATTTGTATAAATTTCTTCTTTTTTTCTTCACATATTTGAGAAAAAGAGAAAAATCAATATCGTTTATCAGGTGATACCAGGGCCGGCCTACCGAGGGAGAGCTTATAAACTGGATCTAAATTAGGGTAGTATTACGTTTACCGTGATTATTAATATAACGAATACTATTTCACTCTACCATAAATATTACGATTAATAAATTTTTTAATAGTATATGTCATTACGGATAATGATGAGCAAAATTCGACTAAAATTTTTTTTAAATAAAGTTTGAGTTATAAAATGAAAATTCAAATAATTCGATTTTTTTAGTAACTAGTGGATCGATTTTCAAGTTCGAGTTGAGTCTCTCTGTTTTGTCTGATATATCTATCACATGTAAAAAAATATAAAGAAATATATATATATATATATTGTATATGGTTATCGAAAGCCATTTAAATGGAACTTAACAACTACCATTACATTATAAATGTTTACAATTAAGTTTGAACAAAAACTTGAACAACTCGACTCGACTCGACTCAGAAAAATTCAAATAAAATTTGAGTTATAAAATGAAAATTCAAATAACATAAAACTTTTAGTAATTAATGGATCAATTTTCAATATCAAGTTGAGTCCCTCAATTTTGTTTGATATATCTATCATATAAGAAAAAAATATGGAGAAATATATTTGTATTTTATATCGTTATAGAAAGTCGTTTAAATTTGAACTAATTAGTATCATAATATTATCAATGTTTATTTATATTTAAACAGAAACTCGAGCAACTCCACTTGACTTAAAAAAAATTTCAAATAAAATTTGTTACAAATAGGGTTGGTCAACTCGACTAACTTAAAATTTTTGCCTGAAATCGATCAAATATTTCACCCCTAATTGTGGAGACAGTTGTTGCATGCATCACAGTTTCGAATGGTACCGCTGCCACTATGTAATGGTTTGTTAGTGTGGTTATATATAGCTATTTAAATCTTTGTCCCTGGTAACAAATATTGAAAAAATCATTAAATTTAATAGTAGGTCTATAATAACAAGTATTGAAAAAAATAGGCTCCTAATAACTCATATTAAAAAAAATAAATTCTAAAAGTATGCTAATATTAACAAATATTTAAAAAAATAGGCCTTAATAACAAATATTAAAAAATTAAATTTTAAAAATAGATCTCTGATAATAAACATTAAAAAACTTTTAGTCCTCCATTAACAAAGTATTATATAAATTAAATTTCTAATAACAAATATTAAAAAATTAAATTCTCAATAATAAATATAATTCGAAAAAAGAACATTATAAATTTTCTCTGAGCGATGGGCTGTAGAAGCGCCTTTATTATCCCGCCCAGGGCCAACCCTGGGTGATACATATTATCACTTTAATAAATTAACGTTAAAACTATAATCATAATTGAATGAGGGTTCAAGTAAGTTGATTGTTGCGTTGAGTCTTGATTTTGGTTACGATTAATAAAAGGGATTAAACCGGCGGCGGCGGATGCATCCAGTTTCGATGGGTGCATCTGCATCTTCATTTTTTTAATTTATTTAAAAAATAAATTTAATTTTCTGTTTTTTTTAATTAATTTTATTTAACGTGTAAAAGAAAATTTTATTTTTACATATTTATTTGAGGAAAAAATATTTTAGATTATATTCTTAAATTTTTAGATCGTCGTTGAGTCAAACGATGATGAAGAACGAACTAAAATTAATGTTTGTTGTAATTTTATTGTTTCTTCTAATTTTTTCTTTATCACTTACTGAATTTCATCATAGTCAAAGAGTTAAAAAACGAAAATAAGTTCAATTTGCTTTTGATAGTTTTTTTAAATAATTTAATTTGTTTCTGATCAATTTTAATGGGTTTCATTTATAGTATTGCCGTACATCAATATGAGTTTCGTGTTTGGATTAGATTAATACTGTTTTATATTTTTACTTTGAAATAGAAATAATAATTTTTTTACAGAAGCGACTAATTTTATTAAAAAGAAAAAAATATTTAAAATTACAATAAGAGTTTACAATCTGACTACATCGGTAAACAAATTATAAAAGGAAATTAAACTACTGAATGACCACCGACAATTATAAATTAGAACCGATGTTGTGAGAAAGCTATCTACAAACTCGAATTAAGGATGTCAATGGGACGGGTTTTGCGGGTATTCGTCCCACTTCGCATTCAATTGGACAAGGATGGTTATAAATTCCGCGAGTTGTAGGGCAGGGATGAAGATAAAAATTAGATTTGTCATGGGTAGTGGGGAAGACGTGAATATGTCTTTGTACCTGTCTCATTCCCACCCCCTTGCATCATCCCTACCCACCCCGCATTGTCTTTCTCGTCCCAACAGATCTTATAAAATGTTATTAAAAATACAATATCAGTTTGAATCATAGTCAAATTTAAGATAATTTATATTGGCTTTTTTGGGATATTAATGAAATATTCAATATATATATATTTGAGTTTGAAATTGATCATATCAAATTTATAAATATTTTTTAATATATCAATTTGAACCAGAGTCAATTTTAAAATAATTTGCATTAACTTATCTTGAAATATTTATAAAAATTTATTTATATATAACATTTATTATGTTTATTGGTTTATTCTTTATTATTATCTGCTTTTATGTCTTCTCTTTAAAGTTTTTTTTTCTCCAGTTCTCATTATATATATGTTATTCTTCTTCTACTTTTTTAATTTTATTTTCCTAATATTATATGTTACTTAGATTCTATCAGTATTTGTTTTTATTTTTTAAGGTTATTTTTTAGTTGTGATGTTTTTTAGTTCTTTCTGTAATGTTTATTTGTTAAGCAATTGAAATATTATTTTACATGTTATTTGTGCTATTTTCAATCTATTATAATAGACTTTAGTATCTTTTTAGTCCAAACTTTTTTGTTGTACAATTTTAATTTCGTATATTATTATTTTTTTAAAATTGTGACAATTAGAATAATTTTATTATGTGGTGGGAGTCCAAATAACGAGTATTTTATATTTTTTTCATAACAAATTTGAGTTATATTTTTAACTAATAGTTATAAAAATATTATATGAAAGGGTTACGGGGCGGGTAAAGAGGGGATTAGATGGGTTTCAGGACCCACGTGGGTAATGGGGCGGGAATGATTTTAGTCTTGCGGATTGTGGGGCAGAGATGGTTTTAGATTTTGTATTCGCAACGAGTCGTAGGACAGAAATAGAGATAAAAATTCTTGACAGAGATAGACGTGGGAAGGTACCATTCGTACCTTCCCCGCTCAATTGGCATCCCTAACGCGAACCGCGTATCTAAATTTAATATAAAGGTCAAAAGCAAAAAAAAAAATCAGCATAATAATAAATCAACATTATCTTAATCAGTCGAGATAAAATCAACCACTAGCACTAAAATTGTCGGCGGCGGCCAAATAAAATTAAAAGAAAGGTTGGATAAAAAGAAAAGTAAGGGTGAACGGCTAGAGTTATTAATAGAAATGCTAAAATGATTACAAAGTGATAGTTTTTCTTATATAAACGAAACATATGGCACCTTCAGAGTGTTTGACGTGTTCGGAGAAATTAAAATTTAACACTGTTAGCCTGAAAGAGCATATTAGAATTTAGAAGAGAGAAATGTATGGACACATTGAACATTTTGAAAATATGGATACCACATTGAATGATTTGCTAAAGTATAGGGGTAACGGTGTCATTATCCCTTGTAATGTTCATGAGGTATACCGGATTCCCAGCTTCATTAATTTATTGGTTGCCCAAATATGGGATAACTGACAGGTGACAACCTCAAAATCCGGACAAACTACTCTCAGCCATTGACTGAATTGAAAACGCAAAAAGAAAAAGGGTAACCTAATGCAATAGTCAGTTCCGTTTCACAAATGTTAACTTTTATCTCTTAAATTTAAGAAAATAACGTTTTGGTTACTTACATTATCGTTTTTGAACGTATATATCATTGGGACATTAAAAATCACCAGTTTAATTATATGACACATTATTAAAAGAGATTAATTTTTTTATTTGACCCCTAAACTCTAAATAAATTATCAATTTAACCAAAACATTATCTTAGTGTTTAATTTTTTTTAAAAAAAAATACATCCAAATTTTCTTCAAGAATTTTATTCTATTTATTCTTTTTCAATTTTTTTCATTCTCAAACTCTTTTATACTAAGAATCTTTGCTAGAATAAGTTTCACTTCGTAAATAATGTCCTAAAACTCAAATCAGCATAAAAACCCTACAAAAAAGTTTAAGGTTAAAGATGATATTAATTTTTTAAATAATAATAAAAATCTCATTTTTGAGGTTTAAATAACTTTAAAATAAATTATGAAATCACTTTATTATCATAAAAATAAGTTTCTTTGAATCAAAATGTTGAATCAAGTAAAATCTTTTCTAGGAGCAAAATAAAAAATCAACTTTGGAGGGTCTGCTTCTGTTGTTTTTGATAGCATTTTTCAAACTAAATAAAAGGTTTTTGTTCATTCGTTTTTGGAAAACAAGAACTCAATGAAAAAAAATACAAGAATCTTGGAGAGAAATGACATGAAATTTGAACAAAGATCGATTTAAGTGAATCTTTTGACAGTTGGATAGCTAAAAAAGTTAATTGATATATTATTTAAAGTTTAATGGTCAAATTAGTATTTTATCTAAAGTTCAAGGATCAAATTAAAGTGTAACATCCTTTACCAACTTGTCATTCATCAAACCAACGGCTTTTAATGTTTGAATGACCAAAATGTTATAAAACGAAAATGTAGTGATTAAAACATTACTTTTTAAAATCAGAGAGAAAAAAGAACACTTGTAAAGCAAAAATGACCATTAACAGTAATTTACCCGAAGGAAGAGAAAAAAAGCTCATCACTCCATCAAAACCACAGACCACAAAAAACCATACAAAACAAAATTGAAAAAATAAACCAAAGTCCATATCCATGGCTTCCTTTTCCCCTCCTCCACCACCACTCTTCTCTGTCAGACCACAATTCACCCACAGTTCAACTCTTTCTCTCCCTTTCAAGAGACCCTTTCTTCTACTATCCACTCCCAAGTCCTTACCGGACAATGGCGCCGGGGTTTCGGCTTCAGTTACCGCCGTTGAAGACCCAACACCCAAGCAGAAAGACCCTCTACTCGAAAAATCCTCTGCTGGGTCTAACGGAGCGGCTATGAGCATGACCTCTGCTGCACAAGTTGAGGTTTTGACCAAGTTTGAGGAGCCTAGGTGGATTGGAGGAACATGGGACTTGAAACAGTTTCAGAAAGATGGTTCCACTGACTGGGATGCTGTTATTGATGCTGGTGAGATTTTTACTTTTCGAAACATCCATTGCTGCTCTCTAATTTATTTGTGATTACTTTTGTTTGTAACAAATTTCCTTCAACTCGTCTCCTCAGAGGTGAGGAGGAGAAAATGGCTGCAGGATAATCCAGAAACCACCAGCAATGATGACCCTGTAGTGTTTGATACATCCATTATACCTTGGTGGGCGTGGATGAAGAGATTCCATCTACCCGAAGCCGAATTGCTTAATGGTTTGTGGAAACCTGTGTTTTCTTTTCTCTTTCCGGTATTTTGTGAAAATGTATATTGTTTTAACCATGATCTGTGTTGTTGTGCAGGCCGTGCAGCAATGGTGGGGTTCTTCATGGCATATCTGGTTGATAGCTTGACTGGAGTAGGTCTGGTTGATCAATTGGGCAACTTCTTTTGCAAAACTCTGTTGTTTGTAGCAGTCGGGGGAGTGCTATTAATCAGGAAGA